>CABHPQ010142481.1:35036-56753 GCA_902168405.1 Peromyscus aztecus
CACGTTGGGCGCCAGATGTAGACGTATTTAAGAAGAAACACAAGGCCAAGGTAAGGAGAAAAACCCAAGAGGTCAGAGCTAAGAGCTTTACCCGCTTGCCGCTGGCTAGCCTCTTTCGCTGAAGCAACCTCTCCGAGAAAAAGGCTAGCCAGCGGCAAGCGGGTAAAGCTCTTAGCTCTGACCTCTTGGGTTTTTCTCCTTACCTTGGCCTTGTGTTTCTTCTTAAATACGTCTACAGTTAGTATAAAGACCTACTCCACTTCCACATTGCTGTCATGTGTAGATACTCACAAACCTGTCCGGCAGGGAAGGCTAACTGAGCTGTTTTCTTGTACTCTGTGTTGTGAACTGGGATATTGGACGCATTCCTGCCTGGATGCTAATGCTTTGGTAGGAATAGGATGGTTCCCTTTTAGGGCAGAAGGAGGTATGCTCTCTCTTAATTGAATAATAGTAGTAATAGGCATTCTCCTAGGTCTAAAACAGGATCCTTAGCCTAGGTACTGTGGGAATTTGGAATGGACCATTCTTGGCTGGAGAATACTGTGCTGTGGAGGGTGTTGGTCAGCACACAAGCCTCTACCAGCAGCCACCCTGTTCTTCAGCTGTGACCATCAGAAGAAGGTTGGTGGATGTTTAAGAGCTATTTGGTTTGAATGGTTTCTGACAGTTTCCAAAGGGAAGGGAACATATGAATTAAATTATGGGCCCCGGACAGACTAGATGTGTGTCATTTATTCTTCAGCCATTTATAATTAAGATATAAGATATGGAAAACTAAGAGGTTTTTCCCTAAGTTCTCACAGTCTGGATCCACAGCTAGTGGACTTTAAAGCTATGAAGTTCTACTTCTTTGTAGCATCTGTCTTTAAAGAGTTCTGTAGTCTCTTAGAGCCAGGATATAGAGTTGAAAGATGGTTGGTCCATTAACCAGCCTGTGTTTGTTTAACACAAGCTGTGAGCCATGAGAGGCACTGGACGGACACTGGAGTTCTGGCTGTGAGCACCAGCTCTGATGCTAACTAAGCAGCTGAGTGCTGTCGGACAAGTCACTGTGCCTCAGTGTGCTCAACTCAGGATGCAAGGCCAATCTCCATGCTCTGTAAGGGCAGCCGGCTCCTTGCCCAATGGTCCAGCAGTGGAATGCTTGGTCTTTCAAGATTGCTGGTAGTTTTCCTGTAGCTTTACCATTGTTCTGCAAGCCGTTTAGATAATTAGTATGCTTTGGAACCTTTGGCTCAACTTAATCTATTAATCTCATATTGATATGTCTTCATTTTCACAATCCCTAGACCATTATTCACCTCCTTTGTGGAGCCGTTTCTAATTATCTTTTCTGTCACGATGGATTTCCTTTACTCTTCGCTCACCTTGGTTCTATATCTGTAACCTGTGCTAACTCACACACCATATCTGTGGCAGAGCCAAGATGATTTTCACTTTTTACTTGCTTGCATTTTATTACTCCAGACAATTACAGATCTTCACAAGAAGAGAGTGCGTCTTCTGCTCTATGCCTTACAGGTATTTAATAAATATGGGACAGAGTAGACAGTCAATGGATGCCTATGACCCAGAATTTATCATCTTAAGGAAAACCGTGTTTGAAAAGAAACACATATGGCAGGGACAGGTACAAGGTGACATCCAAGATTTCCAGTGAGAAAGTCATACGTAGCTTGACTTGTTCTCTGAACACAGTTTCTATTAAATAGCACTGGAACGTGCTTGTTACAGGGAGCCTTTTCTCCCTGCTGACTGATTTTAAATCTCCCAGACCAGGATACTTTAAGAATGAGGACTCTGGGCCAGAGAGATGACTCAACAGTTAAGAGCACTTGGTGCACTTGGAGCCCTTGAAGAGGGCTCAGGTCCAGTTCTCAGCACCCGCATGGAGGTTCACAGCCATCCACAACTCCAGTTCCAGGGAATCCAGTGCCTTCTTCTGACCTCTGTGGGTATCAAGCATTCACATGAGATATACACATACATGGAGACAAAAATATTTACAACATAAACATAAAATAAATAAATCTTAAAAAAAAAACTTTACAAGAATGAAGGTTCTGTAGTGCTCCACTGACTCCATCTCCTCAGAAATAGTCACATGTAGGAAATATGACTCGTCCATTGCCAGAGAAGAGCTGATAAATAAGACTCAATGTAGTCTTCCATTTCCCTGTGGTCCTTACTTACCTTATCAGTATTTACAGTGACATATTATTGAAAGTTTATATTAAGACCAAACTAATAAATTAAATATGTTGTATTTCCATCTGATAAAAGGTGACATTTAGGGAGAGTGTTAAAATGCACAATAGGTCCCTTTCCTGAGTTGTTTGGTATAAGTGTATAGATGACAAGTTTATATATTATTATTATATATTTCTTATAGAGAGTACTGACAGCGTAGCAACTCAAAATTTAACCTTTCTGTGTAGAAAAAGATGTTAGTTTTGCATTGCATCTATCTTTTAATTTTATTTCAAAGTTTTTATTATTTCTTAGTTTGTTATCATCACCATTTCATGGACCTAAAAAGCAGCTGTTGCAGTAAGATTCCTGCTTCAGGACCTCCTGTGGACCATTGCCAGTGTAAAGATAGGGGCATGTGTGTGTGTGTGTGTGTTCATTCATTTCCTAGCTATACAAAGTCTTCTGGGTTACTGAGACTAAGGGAGATGGGGTATGAAGCCCTCTACTGATGGTCCCCTCCTCCCACTTTATGCAGACACATTCCTTGGGACATTTTGCTAAATTAGGTCTATGCTAAGGGAGAGTTGTTGAGGATGCCAAGTAACATTGTAGAAACAAACAAAAGAGATCCTTTTAGAGAGGTTCATACGAAGCAATAGTAGCATGGGCTGGAAAGAGCACCTAGTTATAAGTTAGAAGCCTGGATTTAATTCTTGCATTAGCCACCAATCATCTTTGAGAATTTTCACATTTGAGGGGGTCCCCATCCTCATTTATCAGCTTGCAGCAGTAGTAGAGAAGAATCTACCTTCTTCACATTGGGGTCATTATGAGGTAACACACCATGAAAGGCTCTGGCAGATGCATTTTGCAAAGATGTCCTTACGGTAGTAGTGCCTTAGGTGTGTCCTTCCTGTCTGTCTTTATTCTGTCTGTCTCTGATTGACTGGCCTTCTGCTCAAACTCAAAACTAGTTTTAGAAATCTGAATCTTGGATATTTTTGAGTTCAGTTTACTAAGATTTGATAATTTGCAAGCAGTGCCTATTAAAAATAATGGCATATATCTACAATGTATATTATGTTCCATACAAGCAAGGAACACATACATACTGGTTCCTACTGTAGCATAATGCCCCCCAAACCATAGCTTCTCCAGTTAGATAGACCTTTTCCTTCCTTACCTTTACAGCCACTTCTAGATACTTTCATCCTCCTCCTTCCCTCCCTCCCTACCATTTGTTGTTTGTTGTTGTCTGAGTCAAGATCTCATATAACCCTGGTTGCCTTTGAGCTCACTGACCTTGAACCTATAAACCTTCTGCTTTTGCTGTCCCAGCACTGGGACTGTAGGTGTGTGTTTCCGTGCTTGGTTTACCCCATGATGGGTATTGAACCCAGTTCTTTGTGCATGCTAGGAAAGCACTCTACAAACTCAGTTGCATCCCATCTCACCAGAATCATTGCATTCCCACATCTACATTTTTCTGTCCACAACATATCCTTGACTTTGCCATCTTTAACCCCTGACACATATACTAAGGCATTTTGTATGTGTATATTAAAACAGTAGTATTTTCTAAAGGGCAAAGTGATCTCAGAATAGGAATTATACAGGAATGTATGTCTGACAGATGTTCTGTGCTTGGGTTGAGAAACATTCACTACAATTAATGAACTTTAAGAAAAGGAGTTGTGTGGGGGGGTGCTCTACAGTTTTAGAATCCCATGTAGTGTTATCATTGCCAGCTGGATCAAATTTGTAGCATCCCAGCATTTACTTCATTTTTGACACTTCATAATGCCCAAGAGATATCACTTGAAATGTTTTAGTTGCCCCTACCTACTTCCCTTAAGTTGTTGTCATATATAATGACTGATGTCCATCTTTTTTCCCCCATTATTCATGCTGTCCTGTGTGAAGTCCTCACCTTCTGCTTGGAAACTAATGGCCTTCAGGGTACATTCTGAACATCAGTACTTCACTGGCCTTTGTTATTGATAACATTGTCTCTACTCTGAATATCTTTTATAATGTGGTTACCCAAAAGGAAGAACATGTTTTTATCTACATAATTTAGTTTCAAAATTGTCATCTTAAAATGTATCTTGTTTTTATGACCATTTTGGTAATAGTTAATAGATGCAGTCTTTACCTTTCCTGCTTATATCTATTGATAGAGAAGAGAAATTGATAATTTTAGGAAGAAATGTTCAACAAGCTATTTGGAGGATGGTTTGTTTACTGGGCCACATTTTGTCATGCCACGAAAAGGAAACTAAAAGAATGTTGTAAGAATATCGGAATACATACCCCTGGTTTAATCCTGACCTGCTTTGGATGTTTGATCTTCATTTCCCCAAAGCCTTTAGTGGTTCTAGCCCTTATACTGACCTATAATTTGCTTTATTTTCATGAACAATTAATTGTGCTGATCCTACTCTATTACACATTTAGAACAATAATGCCAAGCTATTATGCTGTGTAAACGATTGTGCATTCCACATAGAGCCTATTCTACTCTGTAGTAGAGCAAGCCTGAATCCCAGCTTCTCTTGAGACTAAGATAGGAGAATCCCAAGTTCAAGTCCTACCTGGGCTACAGACTGAGTTCAAGGCATGGTCTATTTCACAAGATACTGTCTCAAAAATGAAAAATAGGGTATAATAATAAAGGACAGGATGTATAGTGTCAGTGGTAGATTTCTTGCCTAATATGTAGGAGACCCAAGGTTATACCCCAAAAATACTCCCTCACTATACATACAATCAAAAACAAATTGCGTGAATTTTTATAAGTGAATAGGATATCGAATCTGATATTCTACAAACTTGAAATTGTTGTTCGATTAGCTATTGGTACAGGAGGAGAGTCAAGTTGGGCTAGCTTATGGAACCAGTGTAAAGGTTTCCTAAGTTTGAGTAAATGTCTTGATTCTTGGTTACGATACAGGAGTTTGCTGTAGTCCTTATCAACGAAAACCAGAGCTGTAGGCTTTTGCTGTGGGAGTGTGGCTGTCTTATTGAGCTGGCCTGTAGCTGAGCAAGCATTTGAAAGTGACATGGACTGACTTGACTGCAGTCTTCTTCCCACCATGCTACTTCCTTGTCTGTAACGTGGACATCGCACAGTGAGCCAAACTGTAATCCAGGGAAACTCTGCCTTCCTCTCATTTCTCTAGTCTTCACTTTTTATTGGTTCAAGATCTGTGGAGTATTAGGCTTTAGAAAATCTTAGGACCACCAACTTAAGAATGACTATGTGTGTTAGCTTCCAGATCCTAGAAGTATATCATGAAAGGAGAGAATTTTGGGAAACCCAAGACTCATTTATCCCAGAGGTTACCAGATTCACTGCAGTGTTGTATTTCAATCTGTAAACAAAGCTTTTTAGTTGAAAGTAAGAAAGGATAATGGCCGAATCTCTGGTGGTGGTGTTCCCTTCTGAACTTAGACCTTGCTGTCTCATTGGTCCTTCATCTAAATAGGAGTGAGTGGTTAGGCTAGATCACTAGCTTTTAGGCTTGAGGGGATATCAGAATCCCAGTAGGGGCGTACCAATTAACACATAGACCTGGGCCTACCCTACAGTTTCCAATTTGGAAGGACCTTTAGGGTCCCCGGAAGGACTTGGATCATGAAGTTTTGAAGGGTTCCAGGTGGGTGCTGAAGCCCCTGTCACAGCGCCATACTTTGAGAACCCCTAGAGTAGATGATCCTCAGATTCTCCTGAGTTCTGATGCTTTATGACTCACCTGAGCCAGTCTCCTGAAGGGCTCATCAGAATGTGTCTTTGTGTCTTCACTTTGAGGGCATCATCTGTGGGAGTCTGAGAAATGTCGTGTCCCCCCGTCCGTGTGTGCCCCCCCCCCCCCCCCCCCCCCCCCCCCCCCAATGTATTTGAACACTGTTTCTGCAGCTGGGGTACTGTTTGGGAGGTGGAGCCTCGCTGGAGGAATATGTCATGGGGGTGGGCTCTGACAGTTCCTAGCTCCCCTGCTGCCAATTCCCTCTCTGCTACATGTTTGGTTGTAAGTGTGGTCTCCCCACCTCCTCTGGCTGTCCACTGTCATGCCTTCCTTGCCATTAGTGACTCCCTGTCTGAAACCAAAGGCCAAATAACTCCTCCTAGAACTTGCCTTGGTCATGGTGTTTTATCTCAGCGACAGAAAGTCACTGATACACCATCCTTGGATTTCTGCTGTCTGATTTTGCTTGGTACCTTTTCAAACACAGGGTAAGGTCCTTTCCCCTAGAAGTTCCCCACCCCCCACAGCTCCTTCCTTGTATACTGCCAAACAAGATGTTTGTGAAAGGAATGTTAGCAAAATACATCTCCAGAACTGCGCTTTGGGGAAATTTAGATGAAAATTTAAAATACTAGCAAGAATGCCAACAATAAAAATTCCTTGATTAGCTTTAGGCATCTTTACATTGGGATGACTAATAAAAGGTTGTGGTAATTAGAAGTAATTTGTTAGAAACCTGAATACCATAGTTTTTCTCTCTTAGATTAAAACTCAGTTCCCAGCTGGATGCTTATAAGTGCAGGAAATGTAATTGTCAGATGATTAATTGCAAAGGATAGATAATTAGAGTTCATGTTCTGTGTCAAATACGGGTAAGCGAGAGGTTGACTACTCAGCGGAAGAGAGCCGCTGAGACTGGGTTGTAGCTTGTGGCACTAGGTGGAGGATTTACCTCCCACCCTGTTTCCAGAAGGGCACTGGCCCTTTCCATTCCATTCCCAGCCAGTTCCTCTCCATAAACTTCCCACTGCTTCAAATTAGGCTCTGAAAATTGAGCTATTGCCCAGACTACCTTTCTAATGTTAAATAAAGGATTTGTATACAGCCTTTACCAGCACTTAAACAAAAGTCTCCACTGAGCCTGTGTGAACTATTTTTCTTTTGATTGAAATAACCTATTTTTATTTCATAATTTTCAAGAGCTAAATCTTAGGTCCTTTAGCCTTCGTGTACTTGGTTCCTGGAAAGTTAAGTATTTTCATCATAAATCACTGGCTCCCAAGACAGAATCATTTGTTGCCCTTTAAAATAAATATATTAATGGTGTTCTTTTTTTAAATCAATCAGAGAAATTAATGACATGAGGATAAACAAACAAACAAACTCTTATAACCTGCCAGCAGCCAAATTCGACATCGCCAATCTGGTTCACCTGTTGGTTTATTTAAAGTCACAATTTACCCCTCCACTTTTATAAATAGTTCTTTCTCCATCTTTAAACTTTGCATTCTTACTGAAGAGTTTCTCAGCCCTCAGAAATGCTGTTTTACAAATTCAGCTAATGACCCAAATCCAGCGTGTTTGTTGTGTGGGAGTCATATTAAAATAACTCTCTGTGTGTGCGTTGTCATTAATGATAAGCTCATTTTGATAATGGGGCTGCAGATTCTTAGTCCATGGTCCTTGGGGAGATGCTACAATTTTTTTCCTAACTAAGTATTGTTCTGGCTCCTTTCCTTGATTGGCCCAGAAATAGCAATCGGCTGGGGAGCAGGATGGCATGCCTCTTAGCGATCCCTTTGATCTCGGAGATGAGTATCAACATTGTATGCTTCCTAATGGAAGTGTAATTTAATGAAATCTATTGGGTAAACATACTTCAGATGTTCAAAGGAGGTGACAAAATTTTTGCTGGCAGCCAGGACCTGGCTGCTTTCCAGCTTGCCTCTAGCTGCTATGCATATAGCATTGAGAAAGGCACTGGAAATAGGGACACAGAGTATTCTTTTCAGTGTGTTTAACCCCTCCCATCCCCATTTCTCTCCCTAAAGTTTATTTTTGTGGTGTTTCCACAAGCACCCTTTGACATGTAACCTCTTCTAATACAAAGGTAGGGTGTGTGATTTGATCCTGGTTCTAGATTTATTTTCTGACACCAGGTGTATGTACATTGAGTGCAAGGCATCGAACCTCAGAAAGGCTTGTAGGCTTTAGACTCACCCAGAACATCCGAGAAGGAGAAGAGAACACTCAAGTAACATATTTCCTCAGATTTGAGAGGAGATGATTGGGCCTCTTTGTTTTTATCATTTTGGGAGTGTGGTGGAAATTGCCATAGATGGCAGGAATCTGGGGCCTTACTAACCAGGCAGGTCATGTTCACATTCTCTGGACTTCAGTTCCCCCATCTGTACAGCAAAAAGTTGGAGTGGAATGTTTCTAAAGACCATTCTGATTCTTTTTATACTGAAGATCAGCACTCTCCAATAAAGATAAGATAGAAGCTAGCCTCCCTCCCTCCTTCCTCACTCCCTCCCTCTCTCACTTCTCCTTGCCATTTGATTCAGTAAGATTGTTGTCTTTGAGAAATCTTCATGGAGATTGCTCACTTCAGCATGCAGCAACACAGCTCTGAGCTCTGAAGAGGCTTGTCTTGGTTTGAATTGCCCAGTCTTTCTAGGTGAGGGACAGTTGAGGCTGCTCTGCATCTTCACTGAGTCTCTCACGTGGCAGCTTGGGCTTCCCTATAGCTTGCTTCTGCTTGTCTGGAGTTTTGTGGAGCTTTCATGCTGAATGAATTTTTTTTTTTTTTAACAGAAGTAACAGCACCAAGAGTCTACCACATTCTGCCTGTGGTGGAGCCCATGTGCTCCTACATTCAACTTGCTTTTACAGTCAGGACCAGGGAATCCTTTGGTACCCTGGTGCTTAGATAACCCTTCATCCATAGCTCTCTTAGAGCCTCTAGAATTTTTTGGCTGGTCATAGTTCTGGCAAGACATGCTTCCTAATCATAGGTGAAGGCCATACCATTCTCCATGTTGTGTTCATTTCTAGTCCCCTTCGTGTGACCCTCAGAGATTTTGCCTATGCCAACCCTCCTGAGAAACCCGCGGCCGGCAGCACCAGCACGCTGGGCTGCAGTGACACTTGCCAGGCCAACCTGTATGTCATAGTTGAGTAGTTCACCTGCTGTATGGCTGTGAGTTCCTCTCCGCGGTGGACAGCAGTCTGACACTCAGTGCCTGTGGTTGTTACACAGACGGCACTGAATCCGGGTGCCTGCTGCTTTTCCTTCCGCATCATCAAGCCTCTTCATGCTTCATGGTCAGTTTTTCTCTCCTCTCCTGCATTGCACATGCTCTCGATTATAGACTATTCTTGACAAACTGACAAATTCTATCCTGTAGGTGTAGCAGTGCAGAGGAGTGGGGGGCCTGGGGGTGAGGAGAGTCGTATATGTAATTTTAAACTCTATAACCATGTAAAGGAATGTAAAAATAGCATGTCTAGATAATTTTAGTACTATATTTTATTTAGTTCAATAGATCTAAACAGATTCTAAATATGCACCAAGTATTAAAAGTATTAAGGAGATACTTAGCATGTTTTTCTTACTGAGTCTTTGAAATCTGGTGTGTGCCTTATGCTGCCCACCCCTAGCATATTTCAGTTCTGATTTTCCATATTTTGAGCTCATAATCACACATGGTCAGTGACTTCCATAATGTATAGCAGCTCCAGACCACATTTCCGGGCTTGAAGACAAAGCGTCTTTAGTGTCAGCCTCTCTCTCTAGACCATAGGTTCTCATCTGCAGCTCAGTAGTGGCCAGTGAGGTTGAGTCACTGCTCGTGCCCTGACCCTCTACCCAGAAATCTTAAAGGAATCAGTCCAAGTGCAGCCAGGACACTACTCCTAGCAGATGTGAAGGCTCCTCAGGTGACCAAGTACTTCTGCATCAGACATGATTTTTTTTAAAGACAGCCAAGTCTTATACATGAGATCCCCATTATTGAGGCAGCTTCTGTAACCTCCAGCCACCCCTTGTCTCACTTGCTTTCTTGTTAACATGACATACACAGTTTCTTTAAGTCAAATCCAAAAGTTGTCATTTAGTAAAAATCATGAACTAAGGGACTTAGATGGGTTTTACTTTTTCTTTACTAAAAGTAGGGATGTGGAACCTTAGAGACTGGACATGGACTGACATGTTTTCAGAACAGGAACATCAAAAGTATGCAGTAACGGGAGCCCTTGATGTTGGTCTCAAGAGTCATATATTCTCAGAAAGTCTGTGCTTTTTTGTGAAGGCAATTTCCACAATCAGTATTGCTTTACGTATTATTTGATATTTCTCTTTAAAAACCTGCTTTGTGAGGTGTAGTTTACATGCTGTAACACATTTCATGGTAGGCATCCAACCCGGGATTAAAATTAAAAAATCGTTCAAAATAAGCATGGCTTAGTGTTTCATTTGCAGCCCTGAGCAGTCCAGTGTGGCCATCGCTGTTCCTACTCTTCTGTTTTCTCATTTTGTTTTTTTTTTTCTTGTTTGTGTATATGTTTTGCCCCTTCTAGAAATTGGAAACATACAATTTGGTAGCGCTTCTTTCATTTCCTGTAATATTTCCAAGTCTCATTTATGCAGCAGCTCAGTTTTAGTGAATGAGCATGCCCCACATTTTTATCTCTCTGTGGGTTGATGATCACAGATTTGCATTCATGCCAGTTACTTGTTTTGTTTTCTTAAGTATTATGGCTCATTCTGCTGTGAGAATCCATTCATGTCAGTGAAGAAATGTATGACAGAAGCAGTGTTTCTTTCGAGAAGTTACTACCCAGGGGTAAGATTCTCCTGCATGTGCTGTGGTTTAGGAATCTGCTGCAGTCTGTGTAGAGGCTTTACCATCTCATGTTCCCACCAGCAGTATAAGAACCAGGGATGGATTTCTGGTCTTGTCAGCACCCGATGTGGTGGACCTTCCTAATTATAGCCATCTAGAGAATGTGGAGTGAAAGCTATAGTTTTTTTTCTCCCTCTCATATAATATTCCTGTGTTCTTTCTAAAATTATTGACGGATATATAAAAACTGTGCATATTTGTGCACTACTATGTTTCTTTTTGTACATATGTACATTGTAGAATGTTTAGACCTGGACGAACATGTCAGCCTCTTCAAACATTTATCATTTCTTTATGGTAAAACGTTCTAAAACCTCTCCTGTGGCTTTAGAAACATATACAGCGCATTGTTTTGTTTATAATCACCCTGTGTTAATGCAGTAGTGTGTTAGAACATCCCTCCTTTCTCACTCTAACTTGGCAATCATTGATGAACTCTTCCCAATCTCCCCAACCTGTCTCACATTTTGCCATGCCTCTCAGAACTAGCTTCTTCTCTCAATTCTATGACATCAACTTTTTCAGATTATGTGTTTAAGTCAGGACTTGTCTTTTGGTGTCTGGCTTATTCACTTAGTGTAATGATCTTCAGTTTGATACATGCTTTTTCAAATGATAGGATTTCACTGTTTTATGGTTGAATCATATTGCATTGTATAAATGTTGTACTTTTTTTAAAATTTATCAGTTGATGGACACTTAGTTTGTTTTCCTTTCCTGACTTGTCAGTAGTGTTGCACTAAACATGGAAATGCAAATGTCTCTTCCAGTGTTCAATTTATTTCCTCTGGATATAAAGCCCGTAGTTGGATTGCTGGATCATACGGTGACATCTTGGAGGTTTAGTTTGCATTTTTGCATTGACTTAAGATGTTGAGCATCTCTTCATGTACTTTTTAAGCCATGTATTTATTTAGTGAAATGTCTATTCAGATCTTCTGCCCATTTTTGTTAGATTTTTTATCTTCTTCATATTTTGCAAATCAGATATGATTTGCAAATGTTCTCCTGCGTACCATACATCCCTTCCCCTCTCTCATCCTCTCCTCTCCTTTTCTTTCACCACCCTCCCTTCTCTTTTTTGATAGACTCCCACTGATAAGCAGCCCAGGGTGGCCTAGAACTCCCAGTACAACCCATACACTTGAGTCCCTTTTCTGCCTTTGGCTCCTGAGTGTCGGGATCGATGTTCTACACCGCCACACCCAGCTTGTCCTTTCATTTTCTCAATGATGACTTTTGAGTTATGCAAGTTTCCTATCTAATAAAATTAAATGTACCAATTTCTTAAATGGATTATGCTATTGGTTTTGGATCTCACAAATCTTTATCTAAACAAAGGGCACACAACTTTTCTTCTAGAAGTTTTAGAACAGTTTGACTTCTCATATTAGGTCTGTGATCCACTTTGATTTTTTTCCTTTGGTACAGTATGAGTAAATGATGTAGGTTCTTCTTATTCTGTAGTGGGTAGCCCATGGAGAGCTGTTTGTTGAAGAGGCTGTTCTCCCTTCTGTTGATTTCCTTGGTACATTTGTAGACACTGAGATGGCAGTGATGCAGAGTCATTCCTGGACTCTCAGCTCTGTTTGAGGTTGTGTGTAGCTACTCTATGCCAGACCCATACATTTTGATCATCACAGTTGTCTAACAAAATGTGAGTCTTCTAGCTTTGTTTTTTCAAAACTGACTTTCTAATTCTGTGTTCTTGGCATTCCCGAATAATGTTTAGGATGACTTCACCTGTGTCTATGAAAATATCTGCTGAGGTTCTGATAGAGATGTTCACTACGAACAGTATAGATTGATTATGGAAGAAGTTGCTATTTTAACAGTCATGTCTCCCAATCAATTTGTTTATAGATTTGGTTCCTCTTAGCAATGTCTACTAGTTTTCAATATATAGATCTTGGACCTCTTTGGGGAAATTTATTTCAATTATTGTATTCATTCTGAGTGAACTTTATTGTAATTTTATTTTTGTTTGTTTATTGTTGTTATATAAAAATACAAGCAATCTTTGTACATAGAGCTTGTATCCTGCCACCTTGCAGAACTCATTTTAGTTTACATAGATTCCTTGTGTTTTCTATCTAAAATATCCTGTTATTTGTTAGTAAAGACAGTGAATCCTTTCTAATGTATTCTGTAGCTAAAGTTTTCCTGCCTGGTCCCTGGTCAGTATAAATCTCTTTCACCTGCCAGTCCCACAGCCGCTCAGACCCAACCAAGCACAGAGACTTACATTCCTTACATACTGTATGGCCATGGCAGGCTTCTTGCTAACTGTCCTTATATCTTATATCAATCCATTTCTATAAATCTATACCTTGCCACATGGCTCGTGGCTTACCGGCATCTTTACAAGCTGATTGTCCTGGCGGCGGCTGGCCGAGTCTCCCTCTGCCTTCCTGTTCTTTTTATTCTCTCTGTTAGCCCCGCCTACACTTCCTGCCTAGCCACAGGCCAATCAGTGTTTTATTAGCAACACATTTGCCATACAGAACATCCCACAGCAGTATTCCTCTTTCATTTATTATTTCAAACACTGAGCCCTTTTGCATTGGTTAAACAGATTAGTTTGTCTTATTGTGGCGTTAAAAGGGAACATTCAGTTTTTAATGAATGTCATAAATAGTTGATAGATCTCCTCAAACATCACTTCTGTCAATTGTGGTGATGGGTATGGGGTTATGTGTTAATGTGTTAGTTGAGTTTTAGAGACTCAGTCAGCCTAACTGAGTCGCATCCTAAGTCGCATCCCACTTTGTCATCATGTATAACCCTTTTATACAGTTCTTTGTTTGCTTTACCAATGTTGTGCTAGGAAGTTTACAAGGAATATTTGTCTCTACCTTTCCCACCAAATCTTCATCTTGTATTTGCTTCATTGAACTGGTCCCATAGAGGGCGGTGGCAGGCTTCTTCCTCTGCTTTCTGAGTGACCTGTTAAAGGGCTTTCTTCCCAAGTATCTGATAAATTTTGTCAGTAAGCCACATGGCTTTAGGATTGTTTTTACTATCATTTGGTAGGAAGATTGTTGGCTACTTTAATTTATTTACTTTTTGTTTGTCTATTCTGTTTCATTTCCCTCTTCACAGTTCTAAGGATGGAAGCCAAGTCCTTGTGCAGATGAAATGAGTGCTCCACACTGGGGTCTACCCCAGCCTCTGTGTTTCCTTCCAGTTGATTTCTGTAAACGATGTGTATTATCCCTTTCATTAAACTCTATAATTTCCCAGTGGTAAAGTTTTCCTATTCTTCAGTGGTCCTTTCAATTTCTATAGGGACTTGGGATAGCACCTCTTCTTTCATTTCTGAGTCTTGTAATTTTGTGGCTCCCCTTTCTTGCCTAGTCTAGTAAAAAGTTTGTTGTTTTTTTTTTTTTCTCATTAAGAAAAAGAACTCTGACTCTTTGATTTTCCTTGTTATTTATGTTTTCTCTGTCACTGATTTATGCTTTTAGTCCCTTCTGTTTACTTAACTGGGTTTCATTTGTTCTAGTTTCTTGACCTGGAATCTTAGATTATTGATTTCTTATTTTGTCCTTTCTAAGCTAAGTACCTCCACCAGTTGCTTTTTAAATGCAAACCCATGGCCATTTTCCAGGTTGCTGTCTAGATTAATACTTCTGGGCTAGAGTAAGATTTGAACATGGGCTTGAGTAGCTAAGAATCAGAGAGGTTTTTGTTGTCGTCACCAACACTGAGACAAATACTCCTATGGCCCCCACTAATTTGGGGAGGGAGGTATGCAGTGCAGGAGCTGATGGAGACATATTGCTTCTCAATGCAGCAGGGAGGCCACCTGTTCTGTCACCTGTGTTTGCTTAAAAACATTGTCTCAACGCAGGGGCCATTTACTGGTGCCATTCCACAAGAGGAGAGTTCAGCAAAAAGTTGTTGGTTTGAGGTTTTTTTGTTTGTTTGTTTTTTTATTTGAAAAGTTTCTCCATACCTTAGAACAGCAAATAGAATGGTCGAAAGAGTGCAAGAGTCAGCTCTGTACTTGAATCTTCATGTGATTGGTATGTGGTAGTAATTGATATGTGTCCCTTACTTGCTCTCTCTGTCTCTCAGAGAGGGACAATTGGTGTATTAAGTTTGAAGACTAGGGAGAAGATTAGGTGTAGCTGAAGTTTTCCTGTGTCCCACCTGGCTCATGGTCAGGGCAAATCTCTCTCACCTCCCAGTCCTGCAGCTGCTTGGACCCAAGTAAACACACAGAGGCTTATATTAATTAAACCTTTTCTCAGTTCTGCCTTCACATCTTGCTTCCTCTATGTCTGGCTGGCAACTCCTGACTCAGCCTTCCTCTTCCCAGAATTCTCTTCTTTGCTTGTCCCACCTATACTTCCTGCCTGGCTACTGGCCAGTCAGCACTTTATTTATTAACCAATCAGAGCAACACATTCACAGCATACAGAATGATATCCACAGCAATTAGGGTTACCCATTTAATTAGCTCTTGGTCTGCTTGTTCATTTGTGTGTGTGTTGGAGGTGAATAGTGGATATGGAATCTATTGTTCACTTTAGGATATTTCGGGTTTTAATTACCTTTGTGGCAGTGTCCTTGTAGAGAAATTACATAGCCAATGGGATTTATTATGTTTGAGTTCAGAGCAGTTTTTGAGTTTAATCAAGATGGATATCGGAATATAGAAGTACTTAAACCTTTAGAAATAGACAAGTATTTTTTGAAAAAGTGGGTTCTTGACCAAGGTCACAGAAAGTATAGTATTAAAGTTTAAGTGGGAAGTAATTTGTATTGACCTAGGAAGAAAGCTACTGGTGAAGTGATCACAAAAGAGAGTACGAGAGAGAGAGAGAGAGAGAGAGAGAGAGAGCGAGAGCTGACTAAAATGTGCTCATGAAGTGTCTTCTCGTGTGTTAGTGTGTCAGTCACTGATGGCCTTGACAAGAACCTGTACCTGAGTGGCAGGGCCTACAATCCAACAGGTTTTGGTTTTATTTCTTTAAAGCCTAACTTGATCACTCAACCATAGTCAATAGTTTATAGCTAAAGAGCATTAACACAAAACTCTGCTCTTAATGTTAGATTAAGTTTATTTTACTTAAGCAGGTGTTTATTAGAATGCATGGGATGTCCTGATAAAACAGACAGTGCGGTTTCTACCAGGGTGGACCTGTCTGTAGTGCTGACAGTGAACTGTTGCAGCTAAGAACACAACTTAATTCTGAGTGTTTGGATGTATGTAGTCTTCACTGCTTAAAAGTTTTTTAAATGTCTTTAGTACTTTTTCTTATTGTAGTTTTAAGCTGAGTTCTTTACATTTCCTGAACCCAGAGTCTCATACAAGCTAAGGGAACACTTTACCAAAGAGGCACACTGTAGTCTACTTTACGTCTCCTTTATTTCCAACCATTGGAGCTACCAGTTGGACTGATATTGTAGACAGATTGTTATTAAGGGGGGAAAAGAACCATCTGCCTACCACTTCAGCAACAAGGGAGAAGGTGATCGGTGATAAAGAAGGAAACTGAACAGCAGCAGAGCTAGTGGACATCACCATCTTGTTCCTGAGTTTATCGGAAAAGCGTCCCCGAACAGCACAGGTGCTTACCATTGTTCCTGGATGTCTGCCAGAACTAGCCAGGAAGATCCTGTTGCCAGTGGCACCATATACTCTGAATGTAGACACAGAGAAACCAAGATTGAACTAAACCAGAATCTTCCTCCCTTCCAGTTAACATTCCTGAGGCTGACAGGTGCTATCCAGGCTTTTAGAGGAGAAAAGTCACTCATGCTCACACTCAGCTCTAGACCCAGCATACTAAAATACTGAACCAGTTCTACCTCTTTTATTGTTTTATTAAATAACAAAACTCTGGAGTTAAATTATTTAGGGAATAAACCTGAGAGATACACAGAGTGATGGAGAAATGATCACCTTGCCCTCTTCTCCATCTTCCCCATCAAAAAGACCATACTTCTTCTTGGGCCCCTCCTTATTCATCTGGTGTGTCCCTCTATCTTCTCTGAGTCCTCCAGAAACACTGGCCAGCTGAATGTGGACTCATCTTCTGAACTAGGGTCCAAGGTCACTGGTGATCTCGGAGCAACAGAACAAACAAATCTCCCGCAACACTGAACTGCCTGACAGGATGTGCCCATGGGTGCAGCAATGGCATGAGCGTTCCGAAGGTGACTGCCTGCTTTCAGATTGGGTCGGATGAGCGGTCTGAAGGTGACTGCCTGCTTTCTGATTGATTGGGTCGGATGAGTGTTCTGAAGGTGACTGCCTGCTTTCTGATTGGCTCGGAGGCCCATCCCACGAGGCAGTGCATGTATGACACTGTGGAGCTAACTGGTCAAAAGCCTCTGGCGAGGAAATTACCGGTGCTGTGGGGCAGTGCCTACTGATGTTTTGCTGAATGGGCATATAGTTAAACTGTGTTCTGAATATTGATGTTAATGCCCATAGACTTAGTGCCTCGCTCACCTTTGGCCAGAGAAACCTCCTTTGGCAGTGGATGACTGTCAAAGCAGGGACTCATAATGAGATTAAAGTGCTGAGACTAAGTGATGGTTGGGTGCTTGGCCATAAATGGAACATTCATGTCATCCCCTCTGAGGCCTAAGAAATGCTGTAGAAGAGGGGTAGAAGGACTGTGGAAGCTGAAGAATGGAGAGTAGTAGGGCGGGCTGCTGACTGCTGAGTATGACATGGCTTTGTCATCATGAACACACAGCTGGAAGTAGGGAGCTGGAAATGGGAAGGAGGAGCCGGGTGGGGTGGGATGAGAGGGAGCAATGCAGTGAGTGTAGTCAGTGCTGCCAAGAAGCCCACTGAAAAAAGAAGGGGAGGAGCTGGAGTAACGGACGGCTCAGTGGTTCATACCGGCGAGTCTCCAGAGGCCCAGCACCCACCTGTAACTCTGGTCATGGGGAATCTGATGCTCTCTTCTGGCTTCTGTTGGCACCAGGCATGCACAGACAGACACATAGACAAAATGCCTATACATATGGTAATTGTAATAATAAGCTTTTTTAAAAGATGAGAAACATTTGAGCGTGTGTAATTAGATCAGTTGTGTAGAGATTTACCTTAAAAGCTGCTTTTGTGGTCTTACTCTGACACTGACTAGCTGTTTGAACTTGGGCAATAACTTTCCCATTTTCATTTCTGTAAAATGGGAATGCTGTTAGTGTCTGCCTGGAAGGATTGATTGCCGGGGTGGGAAGTTGGCAAATAGTCTGCAAACTCAGCTCTCACAAGGATACCTCAGTGGGAGTGCATTTGTGAAATATACTAGCTGTTGTTTTTCAAACACAAATTAGGTTGAGTTTTGAATAACTTTTTGTCCCTTTCCAGAAGAAGGCACTGTCTAAATAGAAAGCCTCTCTGGCCTGAGATTTCTTGGATGGAAGACCACAAGCTGCCTTTGTGGACTCTGTGCTGACATTGTTAATACTGATGCTCTGTAGGTAGACAGTGTTGTTTCCCTATGTCCAGAAAATAGATCTAGATGAGTCTGCATGGGGGAATCATGTGAGTGAGAACCATAAGAAAGGAAAAAAGTGCTTAACTTCTCCTAAAATTTATAGTTCTTAAGATGGGAAATCATACCCCTGTTCTCAGTCAGCTCCCCATTGCTTATGTTAAATATTGTGAGGTCTCCAATAGATCACTCCTGGGTAATTTCCGGTATGATTCAGGATATTTGCAATCCTTGTTATGTCCCCTCTACTGGATTATCTACTTCATAAAATACTTCCTGGCCAGTGTTTAGTGTAAACAAGTTTGGCTAAAATTGGCCTTTATCATCAGAGTAGCCATTTTATACTGGCAGAGAATCGTTCTGTGTAATTAGATCATAATTGGTGTTTTCTTCATCTGTGAGGAGGTCAGGTTAGGTTAAGTTCTTCTTAAGGAGCCTTATAATTCTGAAGTGCAATTATTGTATGATTTATGGAAGTCAATAAATATTGATGTTTTACCTTATAAGACCATGAAAGGTGATTTATTATGCTTAAAATGGATACTTTCCCTCTTATTGACTGATTCACCTCTCTGGACTCTGGGAAGCTCACCTGCTTCCTCACTACCAACAACAGATAACGTCAATGCTTCTTAGAGCTCTTAGACACATTTGTAAAATTGTTTTTGCAAAAAAAGTTTTAAGTTAAGATGTTCTGACCATTTAGAGGAGCAAAATGTCTATACCTTAAGAATAGATTTAAGCTAGGCATCACACTACACAGAAGCTTTTAGAGTGTATACTCACTCAGACTACTGATTGCTTAGTTTTGAGAAATCCTGTGGGGTTTAAGTGGAATAAGATTGAGTGGACAGGACTGGACTTTGTCCCTTTGGTTATTTGTCTTTGTGTGTCATGTGACTTGGATGGTTAGCATATTCTGAAGAGCAGCCTTCTTAGAAAAGCTTAGGTGGTGGGTGCACTGCTCAGGTGGCCTGTCACTTTAATAAATGTCTTCCTCCTAGGCCTCTCTACCTGAATTCTTCCATTTTCACCTCAGGGACTGAAATGTTACCCAGCAGAACTCTTTCCAAAGAGAACTGTGACTTGCAGGATGGCGCTATCCATCACTCATCTGCTGGGTGTCAGCACGGGCTTAAAGAAAATGAAGAAATCCACAGGCTTTGTGGAAAGTGGCCTTTTTAGTGTCTGTGTAAATATTCTTGAATTTAGAGGAAGCGAGATACGGCATTTTAAAATATGTATGAGGAAAAATTGAGGTGTTTACCTTCTTTGTGTATTGTATTTCTTCCTGCTGGAGTAGACATCATACTTCAGAACTGACCCTGTGTGGATCCCTTTCCGGTTGTGTCCTAATCCCCTCCCAGGTAGCCTTGCCACCCCGGCTTCATGGAAGTTGATGCTGTGGACCCTTAGATTCTGTCTGGCCCTCTGTTCTCACTCACTGTCCACTGGAGTCTCGGTCTTCTGCCATGGTAGCCTTTGAAGTCATTGCTCTCTACTTGTCATCTCCTTGTTCTCTCTCATTAATTTTATTTTTCTTTACTCTGAGTACAAGATGTTCAATAAAACTTTGTGGCTTTATTCACAGAATTTTCCCCCAAACTAGCAATAGCCTTTATGTCTTTTAAACATTTCCAACATTTTCAGTTTTATAAATAATTCATGTATTTCTGGTCTTTCATGATTAAGTTCTTTTAATAACTGTAAATCTCTCCATTCTTTCTAATGACAGATTCTAGGTTAGAGCTCAAAAGATAGATCTTTTGAAAAGTAAGAAATGTGATACTATTTTAAAGACGTCCCTCGAGATCAATATTTTGACTTGCTTTGATTTTTAAGAGCACTATATTATCACATTTCTTTTAATGTTTTTATGAAATTAATTCTTCATTTAGTGTGTATGTATGTGTGCCACAGCATGTGTGCAATGTTTTCTGTATCTATTTCTTTGTTTGCTTGCTTGCTTTTAGATAGGATATCACTATGTATCCTTGGCTGGCTTGGAACTTTATGTAGACCAGGCTGGCCTCAAGTTTGTAGAGATTGCTTGCCTCTGCCTCCTGAGTGCTGGGACTAAACGTCATGCCCAGCCCCCTTTATCTGCTTTTGAAGTGTTCTTCACATGGGCTATGGGAGAGACATCTGAAGGACCAGTGTCAGGCTGGTGCTTAACTCCTGTGCTCAGGTCACTGTTCACCATTTACCCACCCAGTTTGGGAGGTTTTATTGCTTGCTGCTAAGCATGTAAAATAGTGGTCCCTAACATTGTCCAGGGGCCACTAGTTGCCCCTTCTTACTTTGCCTATGCACAGATCTGCATATACATCTGATGTCACAGATCTGCAGAAGCTGGGGGTAAAAAGAATTAAATTTCCATCCCTTCTTTACAGGGTCTAGAATGTGATTGCCTCCTGTGGCAGCCCGATCAGCATCCTGGCCATTCCTTTTCCTTTGGGAAATGATTCAGTGATCCAAAAGATCACACTGTTTTGGAAAATTCTGTAACCTTGAAATTTCCCTATTATGTAAGCTATCCAGCAAAATATTCATAGGCAAGTGCTGATAAGTTGTGCTAAAAATACAACCTGAAGTTCTCTGTCACGGTGTTAAAAGCATACTCAGCAGGTGCTGGAGATGGTGGTACTGGCATGGTGAAGGTGGTCATGGTTATTATAAAGATGCTTGGGAATTCTCCCTTTCACATCTGTTTCCCATCCTAGTTTCTCATCTGCTTCCTCCCCGATTCCCAGCACAGGTATCTGTGGTTAGTGGTTTTGTTAGGCACTTCCCAGACTCTTAGCGGTATATAAACAAATACTGGTGTGCGTTCTCTCCCCTCTCTGTTAAATAATAACAAAATGGTGTACTCTGCAAAATTCCACATGTTGCTTTCTAATTGTTGAGTGGTCTGGAGGAGTTTTCTTTCTCAGTATGTGAAGAGCTTGGACTTTCTTTTGTTTTAATAGCTTCAGAGAGTCTGTTGTATGAATTCATCAAATGTATGTCATCAGTCTCAGCCAATAGCTCCTGATTTCATGTTTTTTTTTGGGGGGGGGGGTAAAAGACACAATTTTAAGTATTGGTGTGTCTACTCTATACTCTTTCAATTTTAGTTATACTTCTTGGTGTTTTTTTTTTTTTTTTTTACCGCATATAAAAAAGTTGAAGTGTGAACCTTTTGGTTATTGAGCCTACTCTCCAACAGTGTCGTGTTACTTTAGGGCAGTATGAGGCATGTCCAGTAGGGTTCATTTGACTCTTGCTGCAGTATATAGTCTGCCTTTATATAGGCTATGAACTTCATGATGTGATTAGAAAAAAATGCTTGCTCCCTAATTTATTCTAATTGGAGGTTTGTCTTTTTTTAGTTCTTGAAGAACCTTCAGTGTACATAAC
>CABHPQ010142483.1:0-17950 GCA_902168405.1 Peromyscus aztecus
GTGTTTCTACAAGCCTCCTGCAAGGCACCTACCTTAACTGAAGGGTGGGTCCACTAAGACTACCTACTTTCTGGTTTCTCCCTTGGGCACCAAGCTCCTGCTGTTGGAGTAATCTACTCCAAGTACTGAAATAAGCACTCTATATTTGGTACTCTTAGAATATTTGTCACCAGTGTCCTACTTTGTCCTTGTAAATCTAGGCTAAAGGTCATCATTGGCTTTATACCCTAAGACTAGAAAGCCTATCTGTGAGAGGAATCCAAGAGCAATGAGGAAAGAGCTGCTAAAACCTCAGATTGGTTAGTCTGCAAGGGATGAAGCCACTTCCTTGCCCAAGGTTCCAAAATGGCCAAAAGCTTGGTGGCTGTGGTGACTTTGGCCACCCATTTCCTGATAAACACACAGACAAGAACGCTTTGTCTCCTGAGGCTAGAACTAAGCAGCCAAAGTAGACTCCTCTGAGCCTGGCTGAGGGAAAGCCTGAGTCTAAGATTGAACATAGGGGCCTCAGAATGAAGCTCAGACCAAATGCTTATGAGTGTCCCCCTTCCTCAGGAGCAAGGACTATCTGAATACCACCTCCTACTCAGGCCCCTGGTCATACCTGCTCTGGACTGAGTCTGAGTATGGTTCATGCGAGGTCAGCCTGTGAAGGTTTTAATGCCTTGGAGATGTGCAGACGGCAATGAGGAGATCCAAGCCATGGGTTCCTTGTAGCTGAAGGAGAGTGGGGAGGAGAGTTGGATTTGAGCTCAGTTTTGACAGGTTGGAGGAGCCTGATTGAGCATTTACTTAGACCTTTCCAATGTCTCCAAGTGACTAGATTTCCATGGCTCATCAGTAAATTTGTAAGTAGAAGCAAAACAAAGACCTTGATCAAGCATAAAGATGTCTTTGTCCATGAAGGTGGACCTTGAACACACCAGATTCCAAGGCAGATAGGTGAGCATTTGTGCAGAGTGGACACAGGCTCTCACACATAAGCACGGGGAAAGCAAGGGGCCAGTCGTTTTCAGTTAATTCCATTGAGGAGTTGTCTTTCCATTTTTTAAAAAAGTTTATTTTGTGAGTGTGTGTGCACGTGTGCATGTGCGTGTGCGTGTGCGTGTGCGTGTGCGTGCGTGCGTGCGTGCGTGCGTGTGTGTGTGTGTGTGTGTGTGTGTGTGTGTGTGTAGGTCAACATTTCCGAGTCTTGCCTTTTATCTTGTTTTTGCTGCTGTGCTGAGTACTCCAGGCTAGCTGGCCTTTGGCCTTTTGGGGAATTCTTCTGTTGGGAGAGCTTCCTGTCTTGGCCTCTCATTTCACCATAGGGATGCTAGGATTACCCTGTACTTTTCACCTGGGATGCAGGGACTCAGTGCAGGTTGTAAGGCTTGTGTGACCAGTGCTTTTACTAGCTGAGACATCTCCCTGGCCTGAAATGTTTAATTTAAAAACAAACAAACCTTTTAGCCTTAAAAGAAAAATGAGATACATACTATTTTAAATGACAAAAGGTGCCCAATTAATTCAATTAATTGAGTTATTTAACTCAATAGAGATGTTTATTACACACAAAGAGAAGGTCTAGGGATCTTTTTGTTTTATTTGTTTATATAGGCTTACTGCACTTTGTTCAGACAAAGGGAAGACAAAATTAGAATTTAGTTTAAAGATCTTATCAATTGTAGGATGGAACAATGTATCATTCTGTAAATCAGAATGAGTGTAGCAAAGAGCCACGGACAGAGGTTGTTGTATAGCCAGAAACCAGGACGATTTCTAAAACTGGTTTGGTTGTTTCAAAGTTGCTTACTCTGTAACGTGGGAAGAGGAAGAGAGTAATAGAAGGCGATCTAAGGGAAGGTCTCCTGAGGGAGCCTAACCTGGCATCCAGGAGGTGGGCGGTGAGGAATGGAGATAGGAGGGTTACAATTGAGCCAGCCTGGGCTACATAATGAAACCTTGTCTTAAACAAGGAGAGAGGGCCAGACGGTGGTGGGGCACACGCCTTTAATCTCAGCTCTCGGGAGGCAGAGGCAGGCAGATCTCTGTGAGTTTGAGGCCAGGCTGGTCTATAGAGCAAGTTCCAGGACAGTCAAAGCTGTAATACAAAGAAATCCCGTATTGAAGAAACAAAAATAAAAACAAAAAAGAGAGAGGGCTTGGGTGTGATGGTGGCACACAACTTTAATCCCAGTACTTGGGAGGCAGAGGCAGGTAGATCTCTGTGAATTTGAGGTCAGCCTGGTCTATATATCAAGTCCTAGGACAGCCAGAGATACATAGAAAGACACTGTCTCAAAAACAAAACAAAACAAACAAACAAAAAAAAACCACATAAGTAACTAGTTAGCATAGGACTGCTTCCGGTAACCTTTTTACTTAATTAAGGCAGAGGGAATGTTGTTAAGTCAACTGAAACCTTTTTTGTTTGGGAATTGGCTGTTATCTCTCTCTCTCTTGATACCGTGTTGGGAACTATCTATTCTTAGAATTCTTTGGAGGACAGATAACAACTTGACTTGGGTTTGGCCATGAGCAGCAGTGACTCCATTTTTATTTCAGGCTCCCCATTGAGGCCTGGGGCAGGAATTTAGTCTATAACAATGGAGTCCTATAATTTTTATTTGGCAGTACCTACACTCCAAGGCTGAAGGCTGAACCGTCCAGAGCACTGCACATCTGCTGAGACATAACAGCCAGGTGGACACGGACTGTTCTTGATTGACAGTAAGAACTCGGCACTTTGCTCTTTTTTTTTTTTTTTTTTTTTTTTGTTATTAACACCTGAACTAGGATTCTTACATCTGGAAAATTATGGACTGAATTTACTGTGCTAATATTTTCCCCATAGAAACAACCTCGCATCAATTTTAATTAACTAATTAGTTAATGAATTAACATATCTATTTTGGGCAATGCTGGGAATCAAACCCAAGACTATGCCCATCCTCGACTATACCTCTAGGTTATACACCCCAACCTCTAATTTTTTTTATATATTTTTACTTTACTATCTCATGTTTGATTGAAAAAGACAAAATTATAAAGTCAGAATAAACACTTTAGATATGTTGTTTTGGATGGTGTATGGTAGAGAGAGCAGTATAGTAGAATGTTCAAGAAAACCTCTGGATATACTCTGGACACTAGGACTGGCCATCGGGGGCTGCACTGTGGTCTCTTCTGACTTCCAGGGTCTGATCAGAAAGTGAAAGAACATCAGTCCTTTGGAATCTGCTGTTTCTCAGGACTGAACCTAATCCTGCTGATTCTAATAAAATTAAGTCAAGTGTCAGCCTGGCTGTTCCGCTGAGAGTTCACTTGATGTCCTCACTGACCCTTCCACCTCCTCCAGCTACTAATGCCTGGTGCCTAGAAATGAAGAAAGTGGAAAGGCCCCTTCATCCTATGCTCCAAAGAGCCTTAAGTCACGTGTGACCCAGGGGCATCCGGTGCTAGAGAGCCCTAACTCAGAGCCATGATGCTGGGCTGTTGTTTCCACGGCAACAGATGCAGGCTATGAGTTTCCCAGTGGGTGTTTATTCTCTTCCCTCCATCCTCTCCTCTGTCCTTCTTTGACGAACCTCTCCTCCCCTCAGATAGTCCCTTTTGCTTCCATATCATATATGTTCACTATTAATGTAGAGGCTGCATTTTTTGACCCTCCCCTGTTCCTCTCTCTTATTCCCTTCTGTGTTTAGCCCCTTCTTTGCCACCATGGTCCTTTGGTCTTTCCTTATGGTCATTTATCAGCTGGACTTAGCACAAGGTCACAATCCTTGCTTGCTCTCAGGCAAGTGAGCCTTAAGGCATAGTCACCACCTGGTGTTGGAGGTACCATTTACAAATGAGAAAAATGAAGCTCAGAACTGGTCAAGGTCTCACATGCCTGGACCAATTAGAAGAGGGATACCATGCTTCCATCCTTGAGGCTGGCCCTGGGACACCTCACAGGGACCATGTCATTATTATAAATGCCTGGATTGTATCATGGGATGCCTTATTACCTTTCTAAGCCACTCAGCCTTTGCAGCACTCATTTACATAGAAATAGCTGTCTGTCTTAGAAATCAATAGCTTCTGTTCCTCTTGGTGGTTCTGTCTTAGGTGGAGCTCCCTAGAAGCAGAGCCTGATGCACGAATTCCTGTGCAGACAGTTTCTAGAGGGAGGCACTCGGGAGCAGGGGGATAGACAGAAAGGGAAGCAAGGCAAAAATGTGGGCTCTGCCAAATCCCACTCCAAAATGCCCCACCTTGAGAGAAGGTCACTCCCTTCTCCAGCTACATCTGTATGTCGTGGGCAGTGGTTGTTTCCCAGGGGGAGAGCAGATATAACTTCCCAGGCATTTCCAGGAGAATGAAGAGGCTATAAGCTGTTGGTGGCCAGTCCCCCTAACAACCAGGATGTGGACTCCTGTCCTGGAAAGGGGGCTCTGGAGGGGATGAGAGCATCCACCTGACAGTCCATATGTCATCCGTCAGCTCTTTCCTGAAGATTATTCCTGATAAAAGCCACGTGGTCCTCTAATAATACACTATAAACCTCACGTGGCTGGCTGGATCAAGTCTGTGCCAAAGACTAATTGCAAGGTCTAATTTATGGTTCCTTCTTTATGAGGCTCCATGAATCTTACTCACCATCTTCCTGTCTGGGCCCTGGCTGCTTAGGCTGAGGCCAATCATCAGAACAAAAAGCATTTTTAAAAACAACAACTTCAAACCAGGGAGGATTTGTGGGATGTGACCTTCTAAGAAGAAGTGAAGTACTTTCTTACTTGCTCAGAACACCTGGGAGGAGGACCATTGTCAGACACTGTCAGATTTGGACTTGATAATGTATGGCAGATTGGAGACGGTGGGGTAATGTGGCGCTATGGTTTTTCCGTTTTGGTTTGGTTTGGTTTGAAGTGCTGAGGAGCCAACCTAGGGCCTTGAAGATACTAGGCAAGCGCTATACTACCGTATATCTATGGCTCTGAAATACTTATTTTGAACTTTCGACATTCCTTAAGTAGCGTGTTACCACTCCCCTCCTCCAGCCCTCTAAGAAAACCAAACAGTTAACTGATCAGAATCCAAAGTTCACATTCCCTACTTAGTTCGCCAGCCAAGCATTCCTTACAGTGACATCCTCAAGTGGACTGGGATCAGTGTTCCCCAGAGCTTGGGAGAACCAGGTGGCTCTGATCCACCAGGACCCACAAAATCAGAATCTTGGGGGTCAAAACCAGGAGTCTGCAGCTTCACCATTCCCCAGAGGATTCCTACAGAGGCTCACAAATTTGGCAAGTTGTAGTCTTCAAGTGTGGCTCCTGTTGTGATCCCCTTACCCACATCCCACCTCAGAGTCTCATTGACTTTATCTGGTGTGCAGTCTCGCCTCTGACCCTGTCTGAGTTTCTCAGATGACATTTGTAGATAGGTGGGATGGAGAGGCAGTGTTCTTCAGTTGGCTCACTTGTGTGATAGGAATCTTCACACCTGCTTCAAGAGTTTGCTCTTTGACCCCCATGAGGAGTCACTTTAGAACACCCAGGGGGGGCTGTGGTGACTTTTGCAGAAGGGGCAACACCTTCCCTTATTCTGACACAGACTCCTCCTTCTGAAAACTGACAGTCAAATTAAAAGAAAACTTTCATGTATTTGAGCAAAAACAACACAAAAAGCATGACCTCTCTTTGATTGTGTGTGTGTGTGCTAGGACGACCTCACTGGCTTGCCTGAGCTGGCCTTGGTCTCTTGGGGTCAGGTGATCCTTCTGCCTCGGCTTCTTGTGTAGCTGGTGCTTGAGATACGCATCTAGATGATAAATGGAACATGAGGCTGTTTAGATCTGTGTAAAACCAAGACACTGGGGAAAGGGGTGGGATGGGTTCCCTGGCGGTCCTAGTGTTTTCCTTTTGTCTCCATGACAGTGACAGAGATGGACAATCTCATGTTTCCTTTCTGCAGTCTTCCATTCTCCATCCTTCCCAGTCTTAGGGCTTTATCCAGGACACACACTGGGCATGTGTTTGATGACTGGATGTACCCCACACTAAGCCTGTGCCTTTGGACACAAGGATCAAGTGTGACGTTCCTGCTGGCTACTCCGGGACCATGGTGGGGACCTGGTCCCTCAGAACCAGGGAAGGTGTCAGTGCTGAGTGTGAGAGAGGAAAAGGGTCCCCAGAACCAAGCAATCTTGGACTAGAATTTCAGTACTCTCCCTCTGAGCAAGGACATGCCCTCGATCGAGATCTGACTTCCTGATCCTTTTGTTTGTGATTTGTTTTTGAAATAGGATCTCACCTGTAGCCTTGGCTGGCCTGAAACTCCCTATGTACATCACGCAGACCTCAAACTCAAAGAGATCCAACTGTCTTTACTGGGATCAAAGGCCTTGGCTCCACACCTGGCTACCTTGAAATCTTGACCCTTCTACCTCCATTTCCAAGTGCTAGAATTATACATGTAATACACATATAATACACATGTGTACCTAGACCAGCACCATAGTACTCACAGTGTAGTGCTTCAAGGAGTGCTTGCAAAGAGACCAGCAGCTCCATGCGTCCTCAAGCCTCCGTTTTCTTATTTCTCACCTAGAATCAGGTGTTGGCACCAAAGGAGGTCAATATGGCTTGTTTGTTGCTATGATCCACAGACCACAAGACCTCCCCATTTGAAAGGCATGAGTCATTCAGGGGTTTTCAGTGTATTCATAATGTTGTGCATTCCTTGCCATTACCGTATACCACATTTCCTACTACTCCCGGAGTTACCTGGTACCTGTTTGTAGTCCCTGATCATTTCCCTCCCCTTTATTCTACTTTCTCTCCCTGGGTCTCTTCCCACTCGGAACTTGTGTAATAGAGTCGTACAATACCCAATACCATGACTTTAACTCAATGACCCCTTATCCCACCACAAAATGGGATGGACTTACATACCTGGCTCTTCTCATTTAGCATGATATTTTCCAGATTGACCCTGTGGTAGCATTCCATATTGTAGCTGAGTAATATAATGCACCCATTTATTGTTTATTTGTGGGTTTGGGGTTGTTTGTTTGTTGTTGTTGAGACAGGGTCTCACTACGTAGCCCTGACTGGCCTTGAATTCACAGAGATCTGCCTCCTGACTGCTGAGATAAAAGGCCTGTGCCACCACACCACACCCAACTATAAAAAGCTTTTAGGGTATGCTTTTATGAATAGCACAGCACCATTGAATTATGATATTTTTATTATTCCTAATGTTGGGGGTAAAGAATGCTTAGGTTTGTAAGAAGAAAAGAAAACCAGTCATTCATATACAGAACAAATATCCTCCCCAAGTGTGATTTGCCTATAAAGGGCAACAGTACTTGTGTTTGTGACAAATGCCTTTAAGCATTGAGATCTCAGTTTACAGTATCTGAAGTTGAGCAGTTTAAAGGTCTGTCCTCCAAGTAAGAAATACTTTATGCCCAAAGACAAACAAACCTAAGTCAAAGAATAATAGTCTGTATAGTATTTAGAACCTTTCGAAAATAAGGGGTAGAGGTAGAGGGCTGGGCCATTGCATACAAAGTGCTTCCTTTTATACTGGTGGATAAAACATGTCTGTCCTCAAGATCTTTAGATAGAAGGGTGATGACCTTAGGATGGTACACATCCTATGACAGGTCTGCCCAGTAAGTTCCGAGGGATGAGATCAGTCCTTTGAGCCCTGTCCTTTTCTTTCTTCTAGCATGGTGAGACACAAGGATGATGGCTATTCTGAAGACAAGGATGGGAAGACATGTCCCCGAGACTCTGGCTATGACAGCCTCTCCAATAGGCTCAGCATTCTGGACCGGCTCCTCCACACCCATCCCATATGGCTGCAGCTGAGTCTGAGTGAGGAGGAGGCAGCAGAGGTTCTGCAGAACCAGCCTCCAGGGGTAAGACCCAAGACTCGGGAGAGGTTGAGGCAGGCATGCTGCTGCCTGATGGAGAAACACTTAGAGATAGTTCCAGAAAGTTCTTCCCGGCTTCTAGGTGGCTTCCAGTGTAGATCTCAAATACAATGCAGGGGAATTCTGGGGTCCACAAGGCAGTTTCTGAGAGCAGACCTTTTCCAGGTCTGTCTTCCTGTTTTCATCTGCTCGATGATGGGACTGTATGGCTCAGCAGGGTGCCAGAGCATCAAAGGAAGGAAGAGCCCTGGCCAGAGGTCCTGGGCCTGACCTTCTGGGCCTGCTTCTGGGTCCCTGCCTGCCCTGATGCTCTTCCTTCATTCTGAGTCTGGGGATCCTATGGGGCCCTACCATTTATCTGGGGACATAACCTTAAGCAGTTGTGTGACCCACAGACTTGTCTTCTCAGGCTACCAGTGTTGGGTTTGTTTTTTTTTTGTTGTTTGTTTGTTTGTTTGTTTTGGGTTTTTTTTTTTTGGTCTTTCTCAGTCACTTTCCATGTGAATCTAAGTCAGATTCTGTTTCAGCAACTACTACCTATCCAGGACCATTGGTTCCTCTTATTCAGCACGCTTACCCTACAGATAGGCACTGTAGCCCATGTCTGCAATCCTAACACTGGATGGCTGAGGCAGGAGGATCTAGGTTCAAGACCAGCCTGGGCTATGTAGAAAGATTCTCTTTAAAAAAAAAAAAAAAAGAACGATGGAGAATGGCTGAGTAGATAATGCACTGGTCATACAAAATATGAGGACTAAACTTTGGCTCCCCCAACCAATCTGTGAGCTCTGGATTCAATTGAGAGGCCTCAATAAATAAAGTACAGAGTAATTGACAAAGATACCTGATGTCAACTTTGGATATAAATAAATAAATAAATACATACATACATACATACATACATACATACATACATACCATTCTACTGCTCCATAGAAGTTCCTTAAAAACAAAACAAAACAAACAAACAAAAAAAAAACATTATTCCATGACTGACATAGCTGGTGCTGTCATTATGGTAGGGTCTCGCCCACATATAGCTATTTAGATTCTCTCACATTAGAGTGAATGAAATTAGCAACTTGGTTATTGAGTTTCACTAACTCCATTTTTTGTACTTAGGACCTACATGTTACTGCCATAGCGAATGGCCCAGGATAGCAACTCTCTCCATCACTGTAGACTGTTCTAGTGGACAGCACTTTGTGCAATGTCCAAGCAAAAGACAAACACAGTAAATCACAGATAAAATAAGGCTTAAAGCGTATGCTAGATACAAAGTAACTAAGCCGTACATGTATAGCAAGGAGAAAATTCTATCAATAGCTAGCTGAGGAATGCCATAGCATCGTCAGAGTCCTGCAGCAGCCAGGGCCTACCTGTGCCATTATCTGTCCATACAAGTGAGTCTGTCAGTCTGTGAATCTGTCTGTCTTTGCTTCTTCTTTTCCTCCCTGAAAACAGAAACAGACAGGACTAAGAATTCCATTAGAACAAGCTCGGTGCTATGAGGCACAGTATTTGATCATCTTTGGAGAGAATTCTTTGGCTAGCATACTAGACTGTTGCCTCTAGCCTTGGTCTGTATGGTCAGAAACTTCTTCCGGTGAGGCTTTCCTTTCTACCAGTTGAATTACGTGCTTGTGCATTTCTGCCAAAAAATTGCGAAGCCGGACATTGCCAGGCAGCAGTTCCCACCCTGCCCTGCTTCCCTCCCTGGGTGGAGCATAAGCCATTCCTGCTGAGACCTGCATGAGGAATAAGCTAGAAGAATAGTCTCTCTATCCACCTACCTGAACTCTTGACAGGGCCTATCCTGACAAGATGGGGCAGGCAGAGGACAGGCACCATGCAGACCAGAGATGAGAATGAGGATGGAGGAAAAGCAAGTGGCTAGAAGCCTGGCCCTGGTGGCATGAATGTATTAAGGATGATATTGCATCCTTAATTAGCCAACTGCCCAAGACAGAGGTCTGTGGACTACTCTGGAAGGAACCAGAGTATAGATATTGTTGGGTTTTCTGGTCATACAGTATTTGCCACATCTACTCGGCACAGGCTCCGTCAGGCAAAAGCAGCTACAGACAGCATGTAAAGGAATGTGCAGCTGGGCATCAACACAGAGTTGCTCACAGAAGCAGGCTCAAGGTGGATGTGCTCTATAGGCTTGACTTTGTCAGCCTCCCCAATAAGGCCACAATGTTTTAGGAATCAAGGCCCGGGGGTACACTACTCATCCCTAATTGGTCTCCACTTCTTAAGGAAGCTGCCTCTCAGAGTTTGGGCCCTTTATCCCAAACACATGCACCCAGGATGCTATTTGGGAAGCATTTGCCTCAATTTTAATCTGTCCCAGATCCTGAGTGCTCAGATGTGTGAACCAGATGAGTTCCATGGATGCCCCGTGGGAACTATGGGAAAAATAAAGCTCAAAAGACTTTCCAGTCACTCCTTTCCCGATAAGCATCATGGGTACTGTAGGAAGAGAAAAGCAAAGATCAGCTGGAGTGGGGGTGTGAAATACTGTAGCGAGAGAGAAGCAGAGAGTGTAAGGTGTTCCAATCCAGAGGACAGAGAATTAAAGAACAGGACAGTGTAGCTCCTTAAAGAAGGGCCATTCACTATAGTAGGGGACCAGAACTTAACCAAGGCCACAAACTACACACCCCATTTGATTTATAGGCCAGGTGGATGATGCTAGAGAGCTGTGAGCACTTGACCTACACAGCAGCACATGGCAGGCCTGCCTCTGCACTGACAGAGGCCAGTGGCCTTGACATCATTCCTAGAAATTGGTTTGGTGTAAAACATGTATGTGAAGACAGTGTATGTATTTGGCGTAAAAAAAAAAAAAAAATGTATGTGAAACCTGGAGGAAGCAGCCTCAGTGTTGGCTGGGGTGAACCTCAGAGTACACCCACCCACCTCCCAAATGCAGCAGCCATTTTCTTTTCTCCTGAGGGTTTTTCCATGTGTCTGACCTGACCCATTAAGTCATTTTTCAAGAGAAGTTAGAAAGTCATACTCAAAAGCAAAAACTAAAACTTCAAAAGAACTGCTTTTTCACTCTTAACAAATTCAAGTTCCTTCTCTGTATTTAAGCTCACCCACCAAGACACCTGTCTGAGGCAGGGGCTAAGCCATATATACCTACCACAGTGAGACAGTCACTGGCCTGCCATTGCCTCTGCAGACAAGGGACATTTTAAGCTTCATGGATAAAGCTGGGTCAGGGGGATGTAGGGTTCTTCTAAGCCCCTTTTGAAAGCAAGGGGTCTTCAATAAGCTCTGAGCTTTCTCTGTGGAGTGTTGATGGGGGAATGTCTTTCTATACACTGTGAATATGTGTTTCTCTGATTGGCTGATAAATAAAGCCGTTTGGCCTATGGCAAGGCAGATTAGAGGCAGGTGGGAAATTCAAAGAGAGAGACAGGAAGAAGGCTGAGAGAGAAACCAGTCAGCTGCCCAAGGAGCAACATGTAATGGGACCACAGGTAAAGCCACGGAACATGTGGTGATACATAGATTAATAGTTATGGGTTGATATAAGACATAAGAGCTAGCTAGCAAAAAGCTGGAGCAATGGCCATATAGTTATACCTAATATAAGCCTCTATGTGTTTACTTGGGGGATGCAAGTGGGGGAGATTTGTCCCGACTGCTGGCAGGCCAGGACACAGGAAATCTTCAGCTACAGAGTGTTCTTCACCAAGCTGATGGGAAGGCTGTTCTATGCACGGGGTAGCATATGTAAGGAAAATTATGTACCCAGGTTTTCATCTCCTTAACTTGTGTTTTCCTTCCTTCTACTAGATCTTTTTGGTTCGTAAATCCTCCAAAATGCAGAAGAAAGTCCTCTCCCTTCGCCTGCCCTGTGAATTTGGAGCACCACTCAAGGAGTTTGCTATAAAGGAAAGCACATACAGTAAGTGTTTGTCAGAGAGCGAGGGCAGGCCTGATGGGAAGGAGCCCGGACTTTGATGCCCACAGACATCTAGTCCTGGCATTCGGCTTTGGCTTTCTCATCTGTACAGTGAGGTGGTGTTAGCCTCTGAGTAATTCAGAGGCCAGTTAAACAACCTGTGCATACTGTGTGCATCCTGGGGTTTGGCACATGAGAGGGGCTGAGTGTAGATTGTCTTTTCTTGCCCTGTCCCCAGTTAGGTCCAGTGTAGGTTTGGGGCCCTGGTTTGCTGATGACTAAGCCACAGAGAAGCTGTAGCAACACAGCCCTTTTACAAGATCTCATGCCAAAGCATGTGTCTACACATCTTCCTGAATAAATAAGCCTCAAGCACATGAGTTCCCTCCAGGTAGTCACTGTTCAGTCTTCCATGAAAGGCAGTTAATCCGAGATGAATCTAGCCCCATGGGCAGATGACAAGCTGCAGATTTTCAGGGAGTTGATGCTCAGCCATGTTGGTTTCCTTTCTGTTGTCTACTTTCTGGTCATTGAAAATGTGGAGTGTCAGTTGGGAGGCCGAGTTTTAAATAAAAGAGGGAACACACAGTTCTGAGGTACTGCCAGTCTCCAAGAAAAGATCAGGAAATGGATCTGCACAACAAAGTGGGGGGATCTGAAAATTCTAGGTTAGCAAGCTGAGGGGTGAAGGCCAGGAGAGTTGAGTTAGGAAGCCTGCAGGATGGAGCATGACTCAGTCCCTGCATCTGAAGGTACTGAGGTTAACTGAAGGACAGGCATGAGAGTCTCTCACCCTGGTCTCCAGTCTCCTTGGGCCAACGACCTTACATAGAATACAAGGAAGTGATATTTCTGGCACAGGAAAGCCTTGCTTGCATCCATGATCTGCTTCCGGTTCAAGTGTAAACCTGGAATTCACATGATCAGGGGTACCTGGGAAGCAGATGCACCTGAGCAGGCTGATCTTGGAGAACAAGTAAATACAGTGAGATATAACCTGAAGTCACATTTTCAGACCCACCGCCATTTTAAAGATAGTGAAGGTATAGTAAGTTAATAAATAATGAATTTATGTTCATTTGATTCCATTATTCTGAGGTGACTTTTGAAAGGCTGCTGGCCCAACCAGCACCAAGTTCTCCTGGCTTTTAAATCCCTCCCAGTTTCCAAAGTTCACCATGGCAAGGGAACCTCTTCCTTTCTTCCAGAGCACAGTCACTATCAGTGAGCCTAGAGCCTCCACCCCCCCACCCCCGCAACCACCACTACCACACACACCTGTTTATTGAGTTCCCTAAAGCCAGAAGGATTTTTTTTCCCCTCCATAAGATTCTAGGATTTCAACCACTCCCCCTAGTCCTACCTCAAGGGACTTCCCAGTGATTGAAAGAGCTAGTTTGTGCAAAGCCTTATCCTATCTGAAATGACTTACTGCAGGCCCAAGTACTACCATAATGATATCTACCCAGCAGGCTGGTCTTCTATACAGATGTGGGTGGGAGAGGACGTGCTGCAATAGCACATATTGCAATAGACACCACCATACATTTGTATACACTTCTTTCACATAAGATAGTTCATTAAAAACAAAGGATATTCTACTCCAATCCTTCTGGCAGGCAGGAAACTGTTATTGTCCATTTTGTAGGTGAGATGATGGTGGTTGACCCATGAGGATTGGAAACCAAGCCACTGCCTACCCCTACCATTTGGGAGCTGTACATGTGGCAACAGCTTCTTGTCTGAATGCGTCTTTCATTTGGAAGCTTGTGTGATGCGGCCAGGCAAGAGGACAGGATTTTAGAATCTTTATATGGAATGTAACCCAGAACTGATTTCTAGAGCCCTTGAACTGACCTCTAGGTTCATGTCCCTCTGCCCTGTGCCTATCTATATGAGAGGGCTCTGACTCATCAAAAGGGAGTATAGCCCTGACGGTCCATAATCTAGGAAGAAAGGATCTGGGACAATGGGACCTTTGACCCATTGCTGCCGAGGGCTAGTGGCCTCTCGCTCCAGCCAGATGAGCCCTCTTGGCCCTGCCCTACTCTGTGCTCTGAACTTCAAAACAAACACAGAGGTTGTTGTGCAAGTGTGTGTCTGTTTACTAAGTGTGGAGCGTGTGCTGAGAGTGAGTCAGGGAAGCCGCCCTTGCCTGGCTGGTTAAAGCTGTGGCTGGCTGTCAGACAGCCCCTCACAGCTGGTTTGGATAAGCTGCACAGTAGTCTGAGAGAGTGGAGATGGGGCCACATATCCTGTGTTAGATACCGTTCCTTCCCAGACACTCAGGAAGACTCAGCCACCTTCTGGAACCTCTCTCTCTCACTTTTTTTTTTTTCTAGCCTTTTCCCTGGAAGGCTCAGGAATCAGCTTTGCAGATTTATTCCGGCTCATTGCTTTCTACTGCATCAGCAGGTAAGGATTCTGAACGTCTCATGACTTGAAGGACTTGCTTGGTGTGTGAGATGATCTGGATTTCAGACTGGAGAAGGGATGTGGAAGGCTGGTCACCTATGAGCTATCAGGGAAAGGTTTGCCACTTGAATAAGATGTTCACCCCCATTCCAGTGTTAGGCTTAGGATGGAAACAGCTGCCTGGCCCTCCAGATGCAAATTCTCATTAATATGGTTATTTCTTCAAGATGGTCCCATGGTTCTTGATGGCTAGAACCATGGAACAGAAAACATACTCACACACATACATAAACACACACCCACAAAGCAATATACCCACCTGTATAAACACATGCATGAGCATGCACACACATACAGAGACAGACAGACAGACAGACAGGCAGACAGACCGATAGAAGAAACTGATACTTAAACCTATAACTTTTCAAGGTCCCTGACAATGTTGAAAACTCCAGAGGACAGAGTCCATTCTCAAATGTGGATTCTTTAAGCCAACCTTAAATCCTGCACAGTTCTTCTTCTTCAGGCCAGCTGGGGCTCACATCCTCTCTCTAGGACTGAATTAATGGTTGAAATTAAGCCCCGGATCAGAATGTGAACCAGTGTGGAAAGGATGTGAGTTGTAGGTTTCTGTTGTTATTCTTTTCTTTACAGCAATAACAGCTTTTCAAAGTCAATGTTCTTGTGCATGGGGTTGTAGCTGAGTGATAAAGCATTTGCTTACAAAGCATGAGGCACTGGGTTTGATCCCTAGCATTGCCAACAAACAAAACAAAAACAGCCAAATGGAGCCAGCGTTCTTGAAGTAATTAAGCAAAGAAATCTTGCTGCCTGTAGAGGCTGGCTTTGCCTGCTCTCTTTTCTTCCTTCCTTCCTCCCTCCCTCCCTTCCTTCCCTTCTTCCTTCTTTCTTCCCTCCTTTCTTTCCTATGTTTAGATTTTTTTCATTTTATTTTATGCATATGAGCATTTGCCTGAACGCATGCCTCCATGCTGCCTGCACACCTGGTGCCCACAGAAACAGAAGAGGAAGTCAGCTTCCTCTGGAACTAGAGTTACAGATGGTTATGAACCACCATGTGGATGCTAGGAATAGAACCCAGGTCCTCTGCAAGAGCAATAAGTGCTCAATGGTTGGGCCAGCTCTCCTGCTTGGGCCTTGCCTATTCTAACCAGGCAGAGCCCAGCCTGGCTTCCTTGGCTTCTCTGTTTGCTCACTGCAGTAGCTACAGGAAATATCTTTTCAGTGATCACAGCTCACGGCTGTCTCACTGAGACTGGGGAGTCATTTGGGTTTGACTCAGTTTATTTTAAGGATTAGATTGTTTAGCATTCATCATACCTGTTGACTTTCTCTGCCTGGCATGGCAACTAAGCTCTCAGGCTAGCTGACGCTGTGCAGTAAATGGCCTGAGGAAGAGAAGGCATCTCCAGAGGAGACCCTAGCACTGTTCATCAGCAGGAAGAAAGTGAGAGCAGCTCCCAGGATGGACAGTGCCTGCCTGGTGACCCGACCCCCCCAACAAGGGGATGCCACCTGCCTGCCAGGTTAGGGTCACAGTCCTTGGAGCCTGTGTGCTTCGCTTCTAAACATCTGAAGTACAGATAGTTATAACACATCACTTTTTTTTCCTCCGAGACAGGGTTTCTCTGTGTAGTTTTGGTGCCTGTTCTGGATCTCGCTCTGTAGACCAGGCTGGCCTCGAACTCACAGAGATCTGCCTGGCTCTGCCTCCTGAATGCTGGGATTAAAGGAGTGCTGGGTTAAAGGCGTGTGCCACCACCACCCGGCCATAACACATCATTTTAGATTAAGAGAATGAAGTCATTACTTAGCTGACTGTGATGTCACTTCTCTTTCTTTGGCATTTTAAAATTTGGCTAAATATATTCCAATTTAATGCACACATATAATAACCCAAATGCAGGCAAAAGTCACACAAACCACTAAGTGTGAGCTACTTCATGCAAATATGACGCTTTGGGGCTAAGGTTTAGATTGAAGTACAAATCTTTTTTTTTCCCCATGTAATTATATCCTGACTATTCAGGATTGTGTTAAAATTGTGCACAAAATACCTCTAAAAAAGACTTTAGGGATCCAGAATGGTTCCATTCTGTGTGAGGCACTGTTTCGGGAAATGAGATTATCTAACTTCCCAGCACCGCATCACTAAATTCCAGTAGCCCCCGGATAAAATAAATGCCAGTAGCACCCCGAAAATATGACAAATTGTAATCCCCATCTTTAAAAGTTTAATGGAAATGTGTTGCCCGGAGACAGAAGACCTTTGTAGCCCCCAGGACACATCCCCAGAAGCGTTTCCTCAGCCCCCCTACCCACCCAGGACACCACACCTGGTCTACCAGGTTAGAGATGATGTCAGGGCTGACATGTCAGCTGGAGGTGAAGCTGGCTGGCAACTCACCTTCCAACTTTGCCTCCTGGAAATTGTGCTACTGGGGAAAGAGCCTTACCCCCACAAATACTTGGCAACTACACAGAGAAGATTCCATCTCTGTCCTCCACACTCCAAGCAGACCAGGCTGGTGATTAAAGGTCATAAAGTAGATGAAGGTCGTTGGCAAATTACTAAGCACAGCACTCGCTTGAGGTGCTTACAGGAAGAGCCCAGCATCATCATTTTTTAAGTAAAGGGGCCTGAGAGTCTTTTTTTTTTTCTCAAAATGCCAAGGCACTTGACGGTTTGATCTCCCTCTAACGCTCCTCATTGGCATTTGTGGTCATCAGTGGGTGACAGGATCCCGTCTTACCAAAGTATTTCTGAAATCTTCTACCTGGTGGCTAGTAGAGAATTCATCACAGAGACTCCGTGGGTTCCCACACAGAACGTGTCAAGTATATATGGACAAGAGAATCCTTAGTTAGCGGGCACCTGATTTGTCGTGTTGGATCAGCTCAATGAAAAGCACAGTTGGGACTAGAAGTAATGAGTGCCATTGGTCAGCAGCACCACGGAGCTCCCTGTTCCTTGGGCATTGTCAGCACAGTACAGAGAACCAGCCGCCTTTCAAGCTCAGTTGTGCCCCAGAATCACTTGTAACCCTGTTGAGAGGCAGAACTGAGTTCAGGGGATCTGGGCTGTGCCACATCCTGCATGCTCAACAAGCCCCCAGGTGATGGCGATACTTCTCCTGGGCTTGGACCACACTTTCTAATATTGAAACAGTAACTGGAGTCTTCCATATTTGTGACAGGCACATTATCCCTAGCCCTTCTGGCAGCCTTATGAATTAGAAATACAGGAGTGAGGTGCTTGCTTACCACCATATAATCAAAAACCAGCAGTTATAGGGGGCTGGAGAAATTGCTCAGTAGGGAAGAGCACTGGCTGTTCTTCTAGAGGACTGGGGTTCGAGTCTCAGCTCACAACTGTAACTCCAGTCCCAGGTGATCCGACATACTCTTCTGGGTTCTGAGGGGTACCAGGCATACATGTGGTATGAGACATACATGCAAGCAAAACACTCATACATATAAGGAAAAGAAAGAAATCTAAAAAAACAAAACTAGCAAGTATAGAACACACCTGTAGCCCCAGCAGTCAAGAAGCTAAAGAAGGAAGATTGAGAGTTCCAGGCCAGCCTGGGTCACCACATAGACCACCCTGTCTTGAGAAACTAACTACACATACACACACACACACACACACACACACACACACACACACACACACACACACACAC
>CABHPQ010142484.1:0-29334 GCA_902168405.1 Peromyscus aztecus
GGCTGTCGGCGCGGGGTGGGCGGTGGCTTCCCCCCGAGTTGGACCCCGGGCCTCCCAGCTGTCCGTGGGGGTGCGGCAGCTGCCAGACATTCCTTACCGGACCCTTCCGGAGGCCCATCCCGGACCAGCCGGGCGTGGGAAGCCCCTCCCCCAGCTGTGCTCCCAGAGCCAGAGTCACAGATAGTTCTTTTAGCTGAGTTCCCCAATGGGTCTCCTCTTGGCCCCTTCAGAAATAAGTATTTCCACCCAAAGTAAAATACGGGTCGAGGGAGTGTGAGGCAGGCTGTTGGGGGAGGTCTGTGGAGGCTGGCTCTCCACTCCACCCCTCCACCTGGCAGTGAAATCCTGCCAGGTGCTTTCACCCGCTGTGGTCTGCCACCAGGGACCCGGCTGTCACTTGGACACACATCTTCTGTTCATCTAGTCCGTGAGCAACCCGGGGAAGATGGGGCTGCCAGCTGGGACCCTGTCTTCCACCCTCCACTAAGCTGCAGATTGCTTAGGAGCCAAGACTACCTACCTGCCTCAGTTTCCCTCTATCCTAGGCCTGCACAGTTCTCCTGACGGGGCTGGGAGCAGAACAGTGAGAGAAGGAAGACTCCTTTTGCCCCAGAACTGCTCACTACTGTCTTCATCCCCTTCCTTGTCTCTGGCCAGGGTTTAGTGGAGCCACGCTGACTTTTGGCTCAGATATCAACTCCACTTCTCTGCTGTGTGACCTTAAGCAGTTTGCTTACCACCTCTGGTCCTCAGCTTCTTTATCAATAATATGGGTGAGTGACTGTTGTAGGATTAAATATGAAATGTGTAATAAGGCTCTGAGCGTGGCTTCTGGCACACAGTAGGTGGGTACCCTGTGATCCAGAACTCAAGTCAAGGCGCATGGACGGAACACCTCTAGGAGTGATGTCTGGGGAGTTACTAAACGCAACTTTGTGGAGACCCCCTTCACTCCCGTCTGGGGTCCTCTGGCTCAGAGGACTTAGAATGGCTCCTCACCTTGTGTGGTGGTGAGGGGGTCTGCTTTTTGCCAGAGCTCTGGGGGGGCTTTGCAAGGAGAGGTCACCTAAGTCTTCCACGGGTTTTTCCTTTGGTGGCCTGTCACACTGCAGAGGCTTGATGGCAGCTCCCACGGTCCCTGAACAGCTCCTGTCTCCGGCCTTTGGGGCTCTGCTGTGTTCTGTGCTCCTGTCCTGTGTCAGCCTGTTCAGGGACCTCAGTTCACCTTGCCACGATCTTAGCCAACGAGGGCGGTTCTACCCTCCACCCCAGATGAGAGATACAGGGTTACCCAGAGCACCTAGGACCCATACTGTGAGCATTGCTTGATTCCTGATCCCCTCCCAAAAGAAGTGAAGAGGCTTGGGACCATGGGCCCAGAGTCCCCTCCCAGCCCCTGCCTATCTTCCTGCTCCTCTCCCAGTATACTGCCTGCAAGGGCTCCAGGATATCAGCCCTGAGCCCGATCACCCACAGCAGGATCAGCCTGTAGATCCTGGCTAGCCCTCCAAGCTATGGCCCTCATTCTGAGCCCAAGGTGCCCCCTTTTATTTCCGTGACCTCATTAGTGTCCTGGGGCTGTAGAGCCATACCACACTGGACCACCCGGAACAACAGGAGTGTGTTCTGGCACAATAAGAAGTGGGGGTGTGGCCTGGCCGTCCACCTCTGGGGACTCTAGAGAGGGTCCTGGCTTTGCCTCTGCTGGCTCTGCTGTCATGGGCTCATGGCAGCTTCAGTTTAGTTCCATCTCTGTCTTTACAGAGTCTTCTCTAGCCAGGTCTCTGAGTTTTGTAGGGGAGTGGTGGTTTTCTAGGGTTTTTTTGTTTGTTTATTTTTTGTTTCGTTTTTTTGCTGTTTCTTGATATTTTTATTTAGTGTTTACGAATGAATATTTTATCCCCCTCCCCCCTGTGTGTGTGTGTGTGTGTGTGTGTGTGCACGCGCGTGCGTGCAAAGGCCAGAAAAAGGTGTTAGATCCCCTGGAAGTGGAGTTACAGGTGGTTGTTAGTCACCACGTGGGTGCTGGGAACTGAACCTGGGTCCTCTGCAAGAGGAGTTCAGTGCTCTTAACTGCGGACTCACATCTCCAGCTCCCTAGATTTGTTTTGTTTTGTTTTTTGAGACAAGGTCCCAACATATCCCAGGCTGACCTGGAATTCACTATGGAGCCAAAGATGACCTTGAACTTCTGATCCTCCCGCCTCCACCTCTCCAAGTGCTAAGATGCAGGCATGTGCCACCACACCTGACCCAAGTGTCTTTTGTTTATGAGACCACCTCAGCCCAGGACCGCTTCATCCCTAGACTTCTGGCCCAGTATAGCTAATTTCTTTCCCAGTCAGATTGGAAGCTTTAGCTTTACACAAACACCTGGGGACAGTGTCTGACCCAATACAGTGACAGTGAGTATATCTCCCAAATATCCTGCACAACTGTTACTGTATCCTGAGATAGTCCACGAACTCAGTCATGTGTTTGTTCGTTCATTCATTCATTCATTCATTCATTCCTTCATTCATTCATCTTCTTGGTGTTGGCTGGACCAGGCTGAGATCTTGGTTTAGCAGCAAACAGCCTGCTCAGAGCCGGAGACCCTAGACTGAGTCAGAAAGTAAACAAGGGGCCTGTCGGAGGGGGAGGTAATTGCTGGTGGCACTTAGCACTTGGAGGAAGTAGAGCAGGAGACACTGAACTGCTGGCTACCAGGCCTGCCCCGGCTCTCCATGTCTGCTGGGTGGCATGGGAAGTTCTCTGAAAGAGGCCTGGCATGCTGCCTTGTCCCCTACCAGCACCTGGAGTCAAGAGCTGTTCCCCGGCACCTGCTGCTGATTTCCCAGACCTCAAGGGCACAACAGGCCTCCCCACCTGACTTCCTTCACAGCTCCCGCCTGCCAGGGATGTGCCCTGGCTGTTGTCCCTAGCCTGCCAAGCCCAGAGGCTCCCGACAAACTTCCTAGAAGATGTCAAGAATCCACAATAGATCCGAAGTGCTAGGGGAACACATGGGGGGATCCTAGCCTTCTGAGCCATCCCTCGACCAATGCCTCACCTCTGTCCCCCAGCAGGTGGAAGTCCTGGGCAGGCAGGAGCAGGAGAAAGTACACCCCAAAGTGTGGGACCCCTGCAAAGCAAGGTGTGCACCCCTGCTCCCAGCCCTCTTCCTCCCAAGTGGGCTATTCTTCTCCTTGTCAGTAAAGAGAAGGAGGTGACCAAGGTACCCCCTGACAGCAGTGTCTGGGGTCTGGATGAGGCCCGCCAGGGAGCCCAGTGTCGGGGATGCCTCTGAGTTCCTGTTCCACCTGGGGCAGGGTGAAGCAAGGGTTAGCTTAGAGCTGTCTTTCCAGGGCAGGTGGTCCTAGCTGAGGTGAGAATAAGGCGCAGGAACCGTAGGGAAGAGTTGAATACACTTGATATAGAAATGAGAAAATTGGGATTCAGAGAGCTGCAGGGACCACGTAGGCCCAAAATGTGAGAGGGAACAGAGGCCAGATCCCACCCAGGTTCGACTCTGAAGTATATTGGAGCCTCCAGCCCATGGGGTCTTTAAGGGCCAGAGGACTGAGCCAAAAGCATCCAGGCTAGGTTCCTAGGGTTCTGGGCCCTCACTCGCCTTGCTCTGCCCTGGGCCCCAGTCTAGGTGTGGTCAGTAGAGCAGTGGCCCCCAAAAGTGTCCCTGCCCTAGTTCTCAGCCTGTGGATGTGGGCTTTCACGTGGCTAGCAGACTCAGCAGATGTGGTTAAATTACGGTTGCTGAGCCGAAGAGATGGCCCCCAGCCTGTCTAGGTGGCTTTGTGTGGTCACAGAATCTGTGATGGGTGGGACAAGTCAGAGAAAGAGGTGTAATCAGGGAGCTGAGACCTAGAGTCCTGCCGTGCTGTCCTTGAAGACAAGGAAGGACCTGGAGCAAAGGACACAGGTGCTTAGAAGGCCCACAAGGTGGAACATATAGCCTGGAGCCTCCCTAGGAGGCACGTGCTATGCTGGGATTTAGCCCAGTCTGCTGAGTGATGGGTGCGCTGCCTCCCAGGTGTCAGAGCAGATTTGGCGTGCTGTAGGCTGCTAAGTGGTTTTAGCAGTCGAGATATTCACCCCTGGCACTTAGAACTAGGTCTGAGGTGGCCGCAGGGCCGCCTGTCAGCCCAGCTTCCAGGGACATTCAGGAGAGCCCCTGGCAAAGAAGGAACAAGCTTCTATCTCCATGTCCTCAGGTGCCTCTGGGGGAGTCCAGCGCAGGCCGGGATCTGGGGAAAATGGTGCCCTGCACCCCCCCCCCCCCACACACACACACACACTTCTCTGCTGGAATCTCAGCCTCCTGGTGACATTGTAGAGTCATTCTCAATGGAACCAGAGCAGCTACAAGTGAGTGTCCAGGAGCCTCAGGACTGGGCTGTCCCTCCTCTGGTGGCAGTCTGCCTCAGGCCGAACTTGTTTCTGCCTCTCCCTGTGCCCACCCAGTGAAGTGGTCCAGGCTCCGAGGCTGGGACCTGGCCTGCCTGTACTGGGAGCCTGGCTTTCCAGTGCAGGCTAGAGAGGGGTGGGGCCGCACACCTGAGGATGCCTTCCCCTGCCCTCTCCCGGAAGTCCCTCCGTGCCTGTGGTTTCCTGGGGACCATCTGCAGATGTCCTGACTGGCCTGCCACTCTGGCCAGGAGGCTGTTGTTGAGATAGGCAGGGTTTCACTTCTGTGTTTCAGGATGACGAATCATGTGGAGTCCTCTGGCCCTCTCTAGCCTCCCTTTCTCCAAGCTGACAGGATTTTTGTTTGTTTGTTTGTTTCTGTTTGGTTTTGGGGGGCGGGCTTTGGAAAGCCCACAGAGCCTCAGAGCTAGGGAGAGTCAAAAGGATCAGGGTCTAACCTGTGTACCCAAAACATGAAGGACAGGAAGACTCTGAGCCATTACCTCATCTCAATTCTGGTCCTGCTGAATAGATGTGTCCCTTGGCCTCATTAAGCCTCAGTGTTTTCTTCTCTAAATGGGGTCTGACTGTCCCCACCACATGTTGGTGCTTAGAACACCAAAGAGACCACATACAGTGAGTGACCCCTGGGTTGGGTATGGCCAGGTGTCCTGAGTACCCATCTCTAAAGAGACCTTGTAGGCCCCCAGGAGGTAGACGCTGTGTTCACTCAGTTCATTTATATGGAAAGGAACACCAAGGTCTGGAAGCCAGAACAGGATGCAAACCCAGGCCTGCCCCTCGCTCAGCCCATCCATCAGGCTGGAGTGAGTGCAGGGCCCAAGCGGTAGAGAGTCAACCTGGACTGGCCTAGGAGATGGTCAGCTGGCTATGTGGGGGGCTCCGGGGCTGTTGGCTCAGCCATGGCAGCCTAGGATAATGCCTAGGCAGGTTCAGCTCAGGGGCTGCTGAAGCAAGCCCATGGGCCAAACCCAATCTATCACCTGATGTATGAACAATAAAGTTTTATTGGTATACAGTCCCACATTCCTAACTTCAGCAGATAGCTGGGTAGCTGCAGGAGGCTGGGTAGGCCTCAGACCTTTAACAGCTAACCCTGTGGTCCTTTAAAGTGTTTGCAGCTTCCTGCTTCAGAGTTTTAATCAGCAGGGCCTGGACAGGGTCAGTGTCACTGTTGACATTGGAAAGGGCTGTGGGGGCTGGGACCCTAGTGGCTATGGGGCTCCATCATGGGGCTGGAAGTATTGGGGTGTGGAGGCAAAGTTAGGCGGACACAAGGAAAGCAGAGAGGGAAGAGATGCAGAGGGCCCCGAGTATCTGGCCCGGCTGGGAGGATTAAAAGCGTGCAGGAAGGAAGGGAAGGCCTGCCCAGGTTGGACGGCAGTGCCCGCAGGATGCCTGGCCGGTTCCGGTGAGCCAGACTTTGTGTAGGAGTCCAGACCTGGACCTAGAGTAGGGCATGGACACACCCATGGTTTCAGGAGGGGCTGAGTAGGACTGGATGGGACTGGAGAGGTGGGAGGAGGCAGGCCCAGAGGGAAGCGAGGGGCCCAGTGCCTCTCGGTGACCACTCTCCTGTCTGCCCACAGCATCCATAACGGCGTGATCGCTGTCTTCCAGCGCAAGGGGCTGCCCGACCAGGAGCTCTTCATCCTCAACGAGGGTGTCCGGTGAGTACGAGCCAGTCCCGTCTGGGAAACCCATCTGTGTGGCTGGGGGATGGGGAGGGAAGGTCCACACCCCACCCTCCTGGGGACGCCCTTCTCGGGCCAGCAGGGTGGAACTTAGCGGCTTGAGATAATGTCCACATTCCCTGCCGCCCTGGTGCGTTGCAGAAGGATATTTATTCTGTCAAAGAGGAAGGGCCCACCTGCTTAATGACCCACTGCCATTCAGGAAACAGTCCAGCCACGAACACCCCTCATTTCCTGTGACTAGCTGGGAACCAAGTTGTGAGGCAGCTGTGGACGGAGAAACGCACTCAGACGACTGCCATAAAGCAGGCCACGGCCGCTTTGAGAGAGCTTGCAGTCAGCATTTGTAGTGGAAGAGGCTAGAGGTTCAGCGTGGTCCTGCTGCCTCCCCACGGTCACACATCTGGTACAATGAGGTGTTCCCACTCTGCACTCTTAACCTCCAGCCCTGACCCGGAGCATCCTGTCCCTAGATTCAAAGTGGATCTGGAAAAGTCAGCAGTAAACCTTTCCCTTGGTAGCAAAGGCAGGGTGTAAATGGGCCAGGGGTCAGCGACCCCACACCCACCTGAAAGGGACCTTATGTGGGTAAACTGAGGTCCAGGGCACAAAGTGGGGCTGGCCAGAGTCAAACAGAACGGAGCAGGGTGCTTCCCCAGGCCCTTGTAAGCTTGTTGCTTACTTGTGGCACCCCGCTATTCGAAGTGCATCTGGCCAGCCCAGGGGGACCCATTTTCCTAATGAGTTTCTTACAAAAATCTAAACAATCAGCCGGCTGGCCGGTCTGGGGTTTGCCAGTGAAGAGCTCTTGCCTGGCATGTGTGAGGCCCAGATTATGTCGCCAGCATCACACACAGGGAAAAAAAAAAAATCAGCTGGGGGCAGAGGGCAAAGGGGACATCTTTAAATCCCCCGAGTAGGTGGAGCCCAGGGCTTTGCATCTATCTCTCTTGGCACTTTTGAGTGGGGCTGCCGTCTCCTCTCTAAGATGCCTCCAGCCCTTAGGGGCTCCCTAGGATGCGTTGGAGGGGTAAAGGTTTAGAGGAACCACCCTGTGTCCCAGCTCCTGACTAGAAAGCAGGTAAAAGTCAGGGTGATGGGAGGTGCTGGGTTCAGGGCTGTCAGATAAGCTTGGGGTGGCTGTTTTTATACCAGCGCAAAGCAAAACGCCAGGAATCCTTCCATAGTGGCAGTGAGCTCCCTCGGTGAAGCCCCTTGCTGGGCTAGTGTGTGCTGAGCACTTGCGGTACCTTGAACCCCTCCACTCACCACAGCCCTCGGGTCCATGCCTTCATGCCTGTGTTTTACGGACGGTCACCGGCTGGCAGTTGAGTGGCTTGGTGACTGAGCTAGAACTCAGGTCCCAACTCCAGGGTCCACGGCCATTCAGAAGTGTGTGTCCCTTCCCACTCTGGCCCTCCTCCGCATTAAATTAACTAGGACTAAGGCTGGGAATGTGGCTCAGTAGGTGGAGTGTTTGCTGAGCATCAGTACATCAGTGGTTCACGCTGTAATCCCAGAACTGGAGAGGTAGACACAGAAGGTCAGGAGTTCAAGAGCACTCTCAGCTAGATATCGAGTTTAAAGCCATCCCAACATATTTGAAACCCTGCCTCAAATAAAAATTAACTGCAACTGATTGTGCTTCAAGTGCGTAGCTGGTCATTGGCTTTGATCCAGCGAGAGAGTCTATGGATGGAGGAGCCACTGATGGCTGCATACAAAAGTTACCCACCACCATAGTAAGGACTAGTCAGTGACATGGACGGGTCTGTCAGCTGTATCTAGATAGGGACAGTCACAATTGAAGTCTCCGACATCTGTGTCACTGTTCTCTCCCTTTATATATGTGTGTGTGTACACATACTTATGCATGCACATGTACACAGAGCCTCGGGTGGTTTGGTCACACCCACCGTGTGAGATAAACGGAGTATGGCTTCATAAACCCAGATAGTAGATCGATCCAGCTGCATGCCTCTGGTGCAGAGGGTAGCCTGCCTGGTGCTCCCCAGACACCAGCAGGTCACTGTCCTGAGCACTAAGACACTGTGACATGGTGCTGTGTATTATGGACAAGGCACAGAGATGCTCAGTGGCGGGAATTTCCAGCCGCTTGTGCACCTGCACAGCCGCTGTCCCCGACGGACCTGCCGCTTGTGCACCTGCACAGCTGTACACCTTAAAGTTGCCCTGAAGATGCTGCCCTGGTCAGTGTTGGGTGTGCATCTGTGGTTGTAGGACCATCACCAAACTCCCAGTTCATTCTGCATCACTCCAGCAGAGTCCCTCCCCTTTAACGGCCCATTCATTATTCACCCCAGCCTGGCAAGCATGTCCCCTTCCTGTCCCTCTTGACTCCCTCTTCTGGACATTCCATATGAATGGCACTTCATGACAGCATGCGGCCATTCCCTTGGTGCTTCTGTGTCGGAGTTGTGGTAACATTGAGTTTGCTTCCTCTGGTTACCTGCGTGGCCCGTGGCTGTGGCGGAGCCTGGATTTGTGGTAACATTGAGTTTGCTTCCTCTGGTTACCTTTGTGGCCTGTGGCTGTGGCGGAGCCTGGATTTATGGTAACATTGAGTTTGCTTCATCTGGTTACCTGTGTGGCCCGTGGCTGTGGCGAAGTGCTGAGTGCTACTGCTGTGAACGTCCTAGTGCAGAAGGCTTGGCGGTTTTCATTTAGTTCTGGGTTTTGTTATCGTTGTCTTGTCTGCTTGTTCTTTTGAGACAGGGTCTCATGATGTATCAGTGACTAGTCTGGAACTCTCCACGTAGCCTTGGCTGGCTTTGAACTCACAGAGATCCTCCTGTCTCTGCCTCCTGGGTTCTGGGATTAAAGGCAAGGGCCACCTGGCTATGGTTTGTTTTTTGTTCTTCAAGACAGGGTTTCTCTGCGTAGCCCTGGCTGTCCTGGAAAACTCTCGGTAGAGCAGGCTGGCCTCAGACTCACAGAGATCTGCCTGCCTCTGCCTCCTGAGTACTGCAATTAAAGGTAGGTACCATCACCACCTGGCTTGGTTTTGGTTTTAAAGAATGGGTATGGCGGAGTGGTGGTGGGGCACGCCTTTAATTCCAGCCAAAGCTACACAGAGAAGCCCTGTCTTGGGGGGGGAGGGGGGAAGAGTGGATCTGATGATCTCCACAACCTAGGCTAGCATTGAACTTGAGATCCTCCTGCCTCAGTCTCCTGAGTGCCAGGATTGTGGATGTGTACCCAGGTTCTTTGTTCAAGATTGTACAAGGATGTGTGATGCTGTTTTTGTTAGCCTATGTCTGGGTCTGCTGGGTGCCAGGCTTTCAGTTTGGGGGAGCTCCCAGCTTCCCAGAGTGTGAGCAGTGAGGTGGGTCCCAGCTTCTCACTGCATTTCTTTCTGGTTGAGATTCTCACAGCACCGGGGGCTGCCACCGTGGCTCCTTGTGGCTTTGGTTGGCATTTCTTGGTGACCAATGGTGTCGGGCATCTTCTTGTTGCTCGCTGGCTGCTCGTGCAGCTTCTTTGGAGCAGCATTGGCTTGCATCCTTGGCCGCATGTCACTGAGCTGTCTTTGCCGTGAGTTTCTTGGTCTAGCAGGTGTTATCAAGCCTGCAGCCCTCAGGCCGCATGCATCTCTGGATAGCTGTGAATGCAGCCCAGCACATTCATGATGCCGCTGCCTCCATAGCCCATGGTCAAGTCTGAACCCTTACTGGGCGCTTCCTTCAATCTTTTCTCCGCATCCCGTATCCCTTCCCCTTTTTCCTTGGCTTTCTTCAGAGCACAGAGGGTTCACTGTTGAGTAATCCTCCTGCCTCTGCCAACCCCAGATGCTGGCATTACAGCTGGCACCACCGTGCCTGGCCAGGTTACCTTTTTAATCCACAAGACCAGGGAGCCAGTTTGGGGCCCCTGGGTCTGACTCTGACCACATTTCATGCCTTCCACATTTCAGTTTCTCCCCCTGAAGACTTGATCGCTGTGAGTTTAAGACCAGCCTAGGCCCCCTAGTGAGTTGGAGGCCAGCCTGAGCTACATAGCAAGACCCTGTCTAAAATGACTGGATGAACATTACGGAATGGCTCTGCCGCCCGGCTTGTCCAGAGCATCTCACTTGCAGCACAACCGTTGTTTTTCATGCTCCGTACAAGATTCAGTGAACTGCCCAAGTCGGCGCTTTGTGTCAGTTTGGACCAACAGGAGACAGGTGTTCTGAGCATGTCTAAGGTGGGCCCACCCGTGCTGTTGTGATCATTAGATGGAGTGGGTGCATTTTTTTTGCTTTTTTAAGACACAGGATCTCTTGTAGCCCAGGCTGGCCTACAAACTCGATATATAGCCAAGGATGACCACAGTGTCCTGGCAGATGTGTGCCTCTGCACCCAGTTTTGTGAGTATATTCTGGATGTGGGCATTTTCAGCTTCCTGTGCACATGTGGGAGGGCTTGCTTTCGCGTCTGCTGGTCACTTCCTCTTTTTGTTATGTTTTTGTGTTTGTGTTTGGAGTTTTCGCCCTCCCGTGTTTCCAGTTCCTGTGTGGCTGGTCCTTCTGCTGTTTGCAGTTCTGAGGGCTGAGCCTTGTACGTGCCAGGCAGGTGCTCTACCACGGAGTCACCTTTCCGGCACCTAGCTTGTCTGTTTTTATAAAGTGTCTTGTGGGGGTTGTTCCTGGGAGACCAGGAGTTGATGGAGCCACGTGCTGGGTTGGGTGTGAACTGGAGGACAGATGATCTGTAAGACCAATGACAGAGCAGCTTTGAAGAAAGTGCTGTCCTCAGCCACCCATCAGGATGGGGAGGAGCTTATACTGTAACCACTCGCTGTGGCCACTGAAAGCTATATACTGGAGCCCCAGTCAGTGCCTGCCTGCCGCTGGCTCTGTGAAGACTCGGAATAAAGGGGAAGCCGCTTGGGAAGGGAGGGCACTGCCAGCTGTGGGAGTCAGGCAGGTAGAAGATGGAAGAGCCCAGGGTTGCGGGGTCAGATCTGCAGGTGTCTGCTTGAGGAAGTAGAAGATGTCATGGTCCCACTGGGACCCTCAGGCTTCTCTTCTGTGGGATGGTTAGGGGAGATACATGATGAGCTAGCCGCTCTGTGGGTCACAGAGGGAAACGTTCTCTTGGGCCGCTTGTGTTGCTGTGCCGAGCAGGTGGATCCCTGGCTGCCCGGATGACTCCAGCCCTCACCCGCACCTGTGACCTCAACTCATTCTCATCTCCCTTTCCCAACAGGCAGCTGCTGAAGACGGAGCTGGGGTCCTTCTTCACTGAGTACCTGCAGGTGTGTGGGCCTTGCCACGGAGGAAGGCTTGGTCTGTCTCTCAAAGGATGTCACTCTATTGTGTGACCTGTGACAGCCCAAGCAGGCTCAAGACTTGCCTCTCAGGGTGCATGGGGTTTTGATTGTGTGGCAGAAGGGTGGGTCTCGTGTTGGCTGCTTGTTGGTGGACTCCTGGGGGTCCCGTGGGCCAGACCACCTGGGATAGCTGCAGGCCGGTGATGGCACCTCTGTTCGCTTTCAGAACCAGCTGCTCACAAAGGGCATGGTGATCCTTCGTGACAAGATACGCTTCTACGAGGGTGAGTCTGGGGGCAGAATGTAGCCAGCTTGGCTGCGTCCTGGTTCTGGTTGACTTTCTGGGACAGAGGCATGGCAGGTGCTGGGAGCGAGGCGTGGCTCTCTGGTTAAGATGGCCGAAAAGGAAAGAAACAGCCTTGAGCAACAGGGCAAAGAGGGGACCTTGGGGAGAGTCTGTCCCCCATACTTGGGAGCCCAGAAAGGCTGTGCAACCCCAGGGAGAGGCCCTCTGCTTCACCTCACTGCCCACAGGGATGGTGCCCCTCTGTTTTGCATCACTGTGACAAAGCCAGCACTTTAAAAGGGTACCCTAGTTTCATCTCTGACGCTGTGATTAAAAACATGCTGCAAAAAGCAGCTTAGGGGAGAAAGGGTTTATTTAGCTTATAATTCCAGGGTGTAGACCCTCATGGCAGGGGCACCACACAGGCACAGTCAACAGTCAAGATCAGAGAGAGATGAACACGTGCATGTCGCTGTCTGCTGTGCTCAGCTTTCTCTTACACAGTCTAGGACCCCCTGCCTAGGAGTCGGTGCCACCCACCAGAGGGCTGGGTCTTCCCGTATCAATTAGCCATCAAGGCAGCGCCCCGCAGAGAGACCCATAAGCCAACCTGATCTAGATCATTTCTGACTGAGTCTCGCTGTGTGATTGTGGGCTGTGCCAAGTTGGCAGAGCTAACCATCCCAGAGGGACAGGGTTTATTTTGGCTCACAGTGTCAGAGGTCCAGGGACAGCCCCCGTGGGTAGTGAGATGAAGCGGAGGGGCACCACCCCAGTGGGTGGTGACCTCATCACGTTGAGCCTGAGATGAGGCCAGTGTCACGTCAGAGCGTGTGGCTTAGCTCAGCTCTTCACCAGGACCGGCCTCTGTGGCCAGGAAGCAGAGAGACAGGAAGAGACCAGAGGCGAAGCGTACCTTCCCTAGCCCCTCCTGCAGTGCTGCATCAGTTATGTTTCTCGTTGCCATGGCAAAACCAGCCTGAGGAAGGGGACATTCTGCTCACAGTCGGAGCCTGCAGCCCATCATGATGGGGAAGGCATGCTGGCAGACGCATGAGGAGCTAGGTCACATGGCACCCACAGCCAGGAAGCAGAGAGGTGAATGCTGATGCCCAGCTCACATTCTCCTTTTGACTCGGTCCAGGACCCCAGCGTCTGGATTGGGGTGACTACATTGAGGGCAGATCTTCTCACCTCAGTTAACCTAGCCTGGAGACTCCCTCATAAACATACCCAGGGCGGATAGATCCCCTGTTCTGAAGCCTTTCTAGTTGATAGCCAGTACTAACCATCACACATGCCACCCACTTCCTCCCACCAAGCCCCACCTCCTAAGGCACATTTAACTCTGAACTAGTCAGTGGGTCCATCCTGTGATGAAGCCAGCGCCCTCATGATCCAGTTACCTCCACAGCGCCCCTGGCTATTGTAGCTAGAGTTTTCCTGCCTGGCCCACAGTCAGGATAAATCTCTTTCACCTGCCAGTCCCACAGCCGCTCAGACCCAACCAAGTAAACACAGAGACTTACATTGCTTACAAACTGTATGGCCGTGGCAGGCTTCTTGCTAACTGTCCTTATATCTTATATCAATCCATGTCTATAAATCTATACCTTGCCACATGGCTCGTGGCTTACCGGCATCTTTACAAGCTGCTTGTCCTGGTGGCGGCTGGCAGAGACTCCCTCCGCCTTCCTGTTCTTTTTATTCTCTCTGTTAGTCCCGCCTATACTTCCTGCCTAGCCACAGGCCAATCAGTGTTTTATTAGCAACACATTTGCCATACAGAACATCCCACAGCACCATTAACACATGAGCTATTTCAGGGGCTACCTTATATCCAGACCATAACAGGAACCCCATCCCATTGTCTGACGGTTATACCATGTTGAGTCTGTGAATATCCAAAGAGCAGAGGAGTAAATGATGACAAAGGTCATTGTTCCCACACAGAGACAACAGAGACAGTAGGCAGTTGGTCCACAGCCACACGACAGGGAAGGGGCTGAGGCAGAATTCAAGCCTTGGTGCGGTGTCAGGGCACACCTAGTCCTTTATCAGGCTCCACGGTCCCAGCCAGCCTCCCTGCTTGGCTCAGCCTGCATCATAGGGCAGAGGGCTTTGACCTTCTGGTTCCAGCACTCAAGGCCCCTGGCATCTGATAGTCTTGGGGTCCCAGGAGGGGCTTGGCACTAGAGTATGGCTAGTGTCCAGAAGACTTGGTGTATACAGATTCTCCTTTGCAAATTCCTGCTGTGTGCCGGGCTCTGTGCTGACTTTGGTAAGCACGTTTGGTGAGCAGCATTTAATGAGCACCTACTATGTACTGGGTCCTAGACTGGCTTCAGGCTGTCAGCATTTTATAGGCACCTACTTTCTGTATACTGGTACCTGTGCTGGCTTCAGGATTTGAGTGTTCCATAAGTACCTACTATGGCCGGCCGGTGGTGGCACACACCTTGAGGCAGAGGCAGGCAGATCTCTGAGTTCAAGGCCATAGTGAATAAATTCACTGTTCTACATAATGAATTCCAGGACAGCCAGGCCTACCTAGAGAAACCCTGTCTCAGAAACCAAATCAAACAAAAACAAAAAACGTAAGAATAAAGAAGAGAGACAGGAAAAAGGAAGGAAGACAAAGAAAAAAGTGGCCTGGCTGTGTGCTGGCTGGCTGTGGGCTTTGTGTGTGTTTGTTGAGCGTCTCCCATGGGCCAAGCACCAGGTGTGTTCTCCACTAGGTTGTGTCCCGGTTGGTTTGCTTCTGCTGACTGGGCGGGCGCCTCAGCACGCCCTGGGAAGAAACCACCAGTACTCCGTCCTGTTAGGGTCGCACTCGATACATGGCAGCTCAGGTACAGAGCAGATGGCTGGCTTTTGGTAGCCACTCAAGTCACTCACGGCTCCAGGTTCCTCCCCCAAGTGCTGGGCCCTGGGCAAATGGCTGTCAGCCCACTTCAGAGATTGGGGGCCTGAGGCCCGGAGTCCTGCTTCACTCCACGGGATCCCTGCCATCTTCCCACATGTGTCAGATAAGGCAGGCAAGGCAAGAATGAGGAAGCCTGAAAATAGTGGGTGTGGGCAGGAGGCCCAGGGCAGCCAGGGTCCAGGGGGCTTCCTGGGGAAGGCAGTAGCCAAGCCTAGCATGGCGCTGTGAATGTTTGGCACCTGAGGAGGAGGCCTCCCACACCCTCCTGACCCGCTGACTCAGCCCATTCCCTGAGGTGCCTGTGTCTCCCACCAACGCAGCCCAGGGGAGCCAGGTCCTGGGAGAAGGGCAGCTTTGTGAGGCGTGCGGAGCCTCATGACTGTGACTCAGGGCCTCCCAGGGAAAGAGGAAAGGACAGTACTGTCCAACTTCTAGGCCCAGGGAAAGCGGCACGCTCCAGGCATCTGTGAATACACCGTGGATACCACATATTGCAACCGCCCTGCCCTCAGGGCCCCTTAACCACTGGGGCAAAGAAGGAGCTGTGTCCAAGCCAGGGCTCCAGGGAGTCTCCCTCGACCTGGAGATTGGAAAAGATACAGGCCCTACCCTGCAGGAACTTACAACTGAGGACTGAGACATAAACCAGATGTCCACAGGCCAGTGTGATGAATGTCAGGTGAAGGGGAACTGGGGAAGGAAGGGTGACTCGGTCCTCGCACACAGGGAAAGAAAGCTGTGCAGAGCTGTGTTGCTGCCCCTGGATATGGCCTCCAAGTGTGGTCTGCTCGGGAGCTTATCCATCCCTTTCAGCCACACCACTGCCCTGTGGGCCAGCCACCTCAGCCTCTCTCCACCTCATGAAATTCATCCCCTTGAGACTGCTCCCTGAAGCTAGCTGTGCCCTAACTGCTAGAGGGGACACGTGGAGGCAGGTGGTAGCCTCCAGGGAGCAGTCCAAGCCTGGGCACCTGTCCCCTCTCTGCCGCCTCTAGGGAGGCCTCAGTCGTCATCTCCCAAACTGGGTGATTCCTGGAGTCGGCAGCCAGCTGGAGCACGAGTACTCTGCAGGGGAATAGCCTAGCACCTCACGAAAGCTTCCCAGCTCAGCACCCAGGCGGCCACAGGGGTCTATGGCTGTTGAGGCTGGGGTCTGTATCTTCTCACCCAGGAGCCAAACTGAGTGTAGTTGATGTGACTGTGCACAGCACTCTCTCTCTATCCCTGCCTGCCTGCCTGCCTGAGCCCATGCCTCAGCCCCAGCTTATACAACATTAGCTCCCCCCTCCATCATTTCTCTGTGGTCACGGGAGCCTTCCCTGTGTGCCTGTGGACTGGAGCTGTACCCGCCTGCCTCTCTTCTGTTGGTTCTTACCACCCTGGGGCCGAAGAAGGGAGAGCCTAACTGCCCGGTGAAAGCCGTCATGGAGCCTCAGCCTGGCCCTTCACCAAAGCGGTCTGCTCCACCTCTGCCTGGGGTCCAGGCAGGGTACACACACTCACTGGCTCTGTCAATACCAGCAGCAAACACGGGGTACCTTGTCATCGATCCCTGGGGACTTATCCTGTCACTATTATACGTCCCCATTAGGTGCCACTAGGTCTGTCTGGAAGAACTTTGTAGGGCTCCGCCACAGCCACAGAGCAAGGCCTCAACCTTCGTGTCTGAGTTTAGCCTCTGCTGACCCCACTCCCCAGCACACAGCCCAGTCCGCAGTCCCAGGCGAGAACCCAGCCAGGGACCAGGCTATCCTTCCGGGTCTCTGACAGCACACAGCTCCAGCTGGGGCCTGGATTCTGTGTTTTCCAACATCTGCTTTCTATGGTGTGTCCGCCCTGTGGGCTGGAGGACGACCTTCACTTGGTGGCACACTGCCCTGGCCGGCGCCCAGGGCCACCCCACAGCCAGCCAGGACTGAACAGCCTTTCTTCCTGTATGATGGCAGGAACTGAAGGGACTTTGTGTTCAGGCAGAGCTCCGAGGGGCTGTGAGCATCCGCCTGTCCCGGGCATTCCTGCGGCCTCCTTGCCCCTGGAGCCAGGTGTGGGCCACCCGGGAATGTTAGAGCTCTCCGCCAGCAGGCAGCCCTGGGCGGCCACACACAGAGGCCAGCCTGCTCCTGGGGCTAGCTCTGTGCCCCCCAACATCTTAACTCTGTACAGACCTGGGGCTTTCCATGAGGGAAAGTTCCACAAGTACTGGAAAACTGGGCAAAGACCTTCACAGGCTTCCTTGTTCCCATAGAAACCTGGAGACAGGCAGGCTGGCCCGCAATCAAGGACCCTTTTCCCTCCCTGCTCAGCCCCACATGGCAGCAGAGGCCAATGGGACACATGTTGGGCCTGGTCACTCCTAGACCTGTCTCTGCTGTCTATCCCGGTGACAGATTCCTAAGTCTGCAAGCCACAGAGTCATCTTGGGGCACCTAACTGCCCCATTCCCCAATGGCTACTCACCTGACAGGTGGTGCCACTCTGCCTGAGGCTGGCTGAGTTGCTACAGCTTGTCCAAACTCCAGTTCCCCACACGGCTGCTTCTTTCTCTTGGTAGAGATGGGGAAGGGGTGGGATAAGGGTGGGTGTCCCATGCCCAACGTATGTCCATCTGGGAAGCCAGCTTAGACACCAGACAACTCCAGGAAGTTCTCCATGCCAGTCCTCTGCCCCATCTCCCACAAGTAGGTTGGAATATTGTAGCCTGGGTCACTGACCCTAGCTAGAAGCCACTCTATCCATTATCTTCTCCAAGACTGTTCTGTATCCTGCTTCTCTGCCGCATAGTAAGGGGTGTCCAGCGCCATTGGGGACTTGACTGTCCCCAGTGCCCAGGATCAGGCCTGTCCCAATTAGGAGTTCTCTAAGTAGATGGATGGATGGGGAAGAGACAGATTGGTGAATGGGTCTGTGCCCAGGGCCTGTGCCAGCATACTCAAGGCAGGACAGGAGTCAGCCGCCAGTATTCACCATCACCTGGGCTGAGCATCTTCGTGACTTCGTCTCGTTTTGTCCCATCTGCTCTAGATTGTAGGCCATGTCAGGTACACACTTCACAGGGGCTCAGGGTGGCAGAGAGCTGCCCTATGCTGGGGCAGATAAGGCCTCTGCGGGGCCTCAGGGACCTCCCACTTTTGCTTAGCTCCTTGTCCTGAATGTGTATACTGTTGTGTTCAGGACATGCCACCGTGATGGCTTCTCTTGCCCACAGGACAGAAGCTGCTAGACTCGCTGGCGGAGACCTGGGATTTCTTCTTCAGTGACGTGCTACCCACGCTGCAGGCCATCTTCTACCCTGTGCAGGTATGGCTGGGTGCATGGGAGTGAGGGGGGTCCCAGTTGTCCAAGATACACTGTGGGGTCCTGGGATGGCTCCAGGAAGGAGGACTCCAGACCTGATGTCCCCCTCTGCACTGATCCTGGCTGTCCCTTACAGGCCTGGCATGCTTGTGACTCCTCAAGGACCGTAAGGCCTGGACTAGGGAAGCCTAGTGGTGGAGCCAGGCCCTGCATGATAAAGAAAGCCCTACTAGGGGAAGCCTCAGGGAATCTTAGATCTTTGTGGCAGGGTTCGTGTGGGAGAGAGAATGGGGGAAGGGCTGGGTGTCACCGGGCCTGTTCCACATCCCACCCCTGACCTGGGATAGAGAGAGAAAACTGTGTGATAGCCGTGGGGCGAGCATGCCTCTTCCCGTGTCCACAGGGCAAGGAGCCGTCAGTGCGCCAGCTTGCCCTGCTGCATTTCCGGAACACCATCACCCTCAGCGTGAAGCTGGAGGACGCGCTGGCCCGCTCCCACGCTCGCGTCCCCCCCGCCATCGCACAGATGCTGCTGGTACTGCAGGTGGGTCGGGGGTTTGGGGACCCGAGACTCTGAGATTGGGAAATGATAGAGACCGACTCTCGGGCAGGGAATGGGCGAGTGAGGCTTTGGGGCTGGGATGTGAACCAGACCAGAATTACTTATTGATGGCAGCAGCTGGCTGTGTGTTTGATCAGTTACCAGGGCTGGACACACACACACACACACACACACACACCACACACACTGGTTCCAGATACTTGGTACAGATTTACTCCGTCAACGGGGCTAGGAGAAGAGACAGTGGCCAGCAAGTATGGCTGGAGTAAAGGGGCCTGTCCCAGGACAGAGAACAACCAACCACACATGTGTCCTGCATCTGGCACATCCCCTTACAGTTTGCCAGCTCACCTTACTGAGTTCTCACAGCTTGACATCCTTACAGGACTTTAGAGGTACCACCATCTGCCCCCCATTTTACTAACAGGGAAACATTTTACTGTTCATGGAAATATGACCTCACTTGGATTCTCATAGGCACTAAAAGCCTTGTTGTAATGAGCCCCCCATACCTGTGGAATCCTTTTAAAATTAGGGTTTGTGGGGTTGGGCTTAGGGGCAGAAGGAAATGGTAAAGATTTCAGAAAAAGGAACAGGCTGTAGTTTCCAGGGTTTTCAGGGACCGGGGCTGCCCTGGGTTGGAGACTGTGGTCACCTTGGAATGAAGCCAAGTGCAAGCCTTTGGGTGGGATTTCCGTAGACTGGGTCCAGCCTGGCAGGGTGTGAAGGGAATTGGGAGAGATGGAAGATCAGGTCTCTGGTCATCCCAGAGCGGTGCTGCCCCCTGCTGGCTACTGTGCCTCCTGCAGCTTCCTGGCTGTGGTTCTACACCCCAGCATAGCCTCTATACCACAGAGGCTTCCATTGTTCCGCCTGCCACCTCTCCCCAGCCTGAGTGACCTTGCCCTGAGGTTGCTGTGAACTTGTCCCCTGATCTCACCTTGGCCCCCAGGTGAACCTGGCCCTCACTGTTTCAAGTCTTGAGTTCCTCCGAGGTGTGTTGAGGGCCTACTGTGTATCCCTGCCTCACCCCCAGAATCACAGCTCCTGCTGGGGGTCCGGGAGGTGGGGTGCCAGTCACACTGACGGCCGTGTGTGAGTCTCACTTGTACCATAGGCAGGGGAGATGTGACGTCATAGAATTCACTGAAGTGTGTGGGCAGGGTCGGGTGGCTCACATCTGCAGTCCCAGCTCTCGGGAGTCAGAGGCAGGAGGATCTCGTGGTCAAGGCAGCCTAGAATAAATACATAATGAGACCTGATCTCAAAAAGAACGTGGGCTGGGGACCTGTCTCACCCTATGAACAGCCTTTCCTGTCTGGACCCCGCCCTCCCCACCCCCCAGGCATGAGCAGTGAATGAGGGTGGAACCTCCGGTGATAAGCTTGGTGCTCCTGGGTCACGCCAGCTGTCAAAGGACCACCCAGGACCCCCAGGACACTGGTGCCTGTGACTTCAGGGTCTATCATCTTAAGTGACTATAGGGCGCCCAGCTAGGAAGGAGACTGCAGCAGCGTCTTCCTGCCTGGGGAAGATGGGGCAGAGACAAGCTGCTGCGGGACCAGGGTGTATGACCCCATTCTCTTGCAGGGAGTCCATGAGTCCAGGGGCGTGACCGAGGACTACCTGCGCCTGGAGACACTGATCCAGAAGGTGGTGTCACCGTACCTGGGCACCTATGGCCTCTACTCCAGTGAAGGGTCCTGCACCCATTCCTGCATTCTCGGTGGGTGCTGGCTGGGGCTGGGGCTGGAGCGATACGATAGTGTGGGCAAAACCAGGAGACCAGCTACAGTCACACAGCCTGGCTGTCCTGTGCACACCTGGACCCCCGGGGTAGAGGGTGTTGGAGGGTAGCAGGTAACCCCTAGAACAGCGATGGCTCTCCACAGAGACCCACCACGCGGGGGGCCTCCCGCATCCCCTAGATGTCACGTCTGTACTGGCTCAGGGAGGGGTGAGATAAAAGGAGGCCCTATAGAGTCTGGTGGGTCCCTCGGAGGCTAGCCATGTCATCCTTTGTTCAGTGGTATCTGGGCACCTTCTGCATCCCAGCCCAGAGACCACAAGCCACACCCTCCTTCATAATTCTGGTCTAGCAGGGAAGATGTGTCAGTGAGTCCCCATGGTGACCCCGGGGTTGCAAGAGGGAATGCAGACTAGATCGTAGGAACAGACAAGATGGGGTCACTTGGAAGGCTCCCCATCATCTGGGTTGCTACCTAAGGTATAAAGCCCTGGTATTAGGTGTGCCTCAGCTCAAGTTAGAGCTGGAGAGCTTTGCACCTCCCAGGACCTGTCTGTCTGTAGACAGCAGAATACCTGGCAGTCAAGAAGGCAACTCCTCCTGATCCAGAGAGGCTCCCTGACAGAGCTTGCTGTACTCAGGAGTGCCACCCCATGGTTACTGTTGGGCATTGCAGGGTCCTGCTTACTCCGACATGGCCTAGGGAAGACTGGTACCTAAGATCCATAGGCTTCCGTGGGTGAGGAGAGTGAGACATGGATGTACGGTCATTCACAGGTCACTGACAGCTTGCAGATTTGAACCTGGGCAGCTGAGGCCTCACTGCCTGTTCAGGCCAAGGCTGGGAATGTTAGTTAAAGTCCTCTAGCTAGGGCAGGAGGCTTGTGCCCAGGGGCTGGTGAGGCTGATCCAGAACTAGCGGCCACTGAGCCTTTTACTGGGCGGCCCATCTGTAGGTTAGACACCTGATGAGGAGCCTCTGCCCAGAGGTGGGACTTGGGACATGCAGGGAACACATGGGTCAGCAGCCACCATCCTGGTGTCTATGACTATGTCTTTTCCTGCAGAGAAACGGCTCCTGCGCCGCTCCCGCTCCGGGGATGTCCTGGCCAAGAACCCGGTGGTGCGATCCAAAAGCTACAACACGCCCCTGCTCAACCCCGTGGCTGAGCACGAGGCGGAGGGCACAGCGGCCGGTGGTACGAGCATCCGCAGGCACTCAGTCTCTGAGATGACGTCTTGTCCTGAGCCCCAGGGCTTTGTGGACACACCTGGCCAGGGCCCCTCGGGGACCTTCAGGTCCTCTCCAACGCCCCACTCAGGGCCTTGCCCCAGCAGACTATACCCCCCTGCCCATTCTCCCGAGCAGGGCCCAGCCCACGGCTCCCCACCCACCTCCAGCCCTGAGACACTGGTGGACCAGATCCTGGAGTCCGTGGACTCAGACTCCGAGGGAATATTCATTGACTTTGGGCGGGGTGGTCGCTCCAGTGTGTCTGACTTTGATGCAACCGGAAGCCGACCGAGTGTTGTGTGATGACCTGAGGTTAGTTCCTGTTTTTACTGGCCCGTGTATGTGTGCGCGCGCGTGTCTGTATATGTGTGCGTGAGAGACTTGTTACTCTTTCCGAATCTTGCCAGCCCCCTTGTCACACTGCCTTGGTCACTTTATACTCCCAGTCTGTTGGAAAACCTATCCACTTCCCATGCTCACCCCAGGTCTGATTGGGACGTCCGGTTGGCACCACCCAGATTCTCAGCCACCTCGAGGATGTGGTCACCATGTGCCCTCCTGCCTGCCCTGCCCTTGGTGCCCACACCTACCCAGGAAAATGTGAAGCCAGTGGGTTCTGCCTATGCCAGCCCAGCTTGGCCCCCACAGTGACGGGACTCACGCCACAGCCAGACCTGCCTCCCTCTGCCCTGGGTGGCCACGAAACAGGAAGGCATGAAATAAAGTTACAGCTCCAGGCTCCTGTCTTCCCCCTGGTGTCCTTCTGGGACCCCCACCTCATGGAACTTCTCCCTCCTGCGTGGGCCACATTCCCAAGCTGAGGCCATGGCTACTTGCCCATTGTCTTCTCTTCCACTCTTTTCAGGGCAGTGTTGCTATGTTATCTTGATGGAAGGGTCCAGAAAGTATATAAGGTAGGCCTGAAACCTTAATGGATGATGCTTAGGTACAAGACAGGAACTACTGCCGGGCGGTGGTGGCGCACGCCTTTAATCCCAGCACTCGGGAGGCAGAGGCAGGTGGATCTCTGTGAGTTCGAGGCGAACCTGGTCTCCAAAGCGAGTTCCAGGAAAGACACAAAGCTACACAGAGAAACCCTGTCTCGAAAAACCAAAAAAAAAAAAAAAAAAAAAAAGACAGGAACTACTGTGGATCCCTGGTCCAAGCCCCCAGACATTGACTGGGAGGGACCCACTGCAGCCAGGGAGGGAAGGGAGTCACATGAGATCTACATATCTTGCCCTTTGTTTGGTGGGGGTTGCTAAAGACCCTTCTGGTCTGGTGGCACAGGCAGCCCAGCCTTCCCATCTGCCCTAGGAGTGGTTCTCTACCTCTGGAGAGGTTTACCCAGAGTCTGAGGGTGGTGTTAGGACCTCCCAGGTCTGCAGATGGGCTTGGTAAATGGGCATAAGTGTTCTTGAGTGCTGGCAGGATTGCTGCAGGCTTGCACCAGCCCAGCGGCTTAGCCTGACAAGCCATGCCTGGAGTAGGCCTCTGTCCCATTGAGATCCTCTTTAAAGAGCCAGGGAGAGTCTGGTCCTTCTTGATCACATGCTGACCCCTGCCCCAAACCCTTCAAAGCACTCAGGTCTTGATTGTCTTCTGGGAATAACAAGGGAATAACAGACCCAGGAGCAGAGTGACCAGATCTGGCCAGAAAATAGGATAGGAAGCAGCTACTTCACGCTTGAACTGCAGGCCTTGTGGGTCCAGGGGATCTGCTGGAGATGTTAGGACAAAAGGTCCCCTGCCTCCCAGGGTGGGAGAAACAGCCTGTTCCCACCTGGGGTGGCCTGCTTGAGTTTCTGTGCTGCCTGTGATCAGGGCACATGCTGAACTCACAGAGTGTCTTAGTCAGGGTCATTATTGCTGTGATGAAGCAAGACTCAAAAGCAACTTGGGGAGGAAAGAGTTCATTGTTTTGGCTTACATATCCACACTCGCAGTCCATTGAAGGAAGGTGAGGCACAAACTTGGAGGCAGGAGCTGATGCAGAGGCCATGGGGGATTCCTGCTGGCTCTTCATGGCTTCTTCGGCCTGTTTTCTTTTGTTGTTCTTTTGTTTTGAGGCAGAGTCTCTACATAGCCCTGGCTGTCCTGGAACTATGTAGACCAGGCTGGCCTCCAACTCACAGAGATCCACCTGTCTCTGACTCCTGGGTGCTAGGATTAAAGGCCTGGACCACCACCACCACCAGCTCAGCCTGTTTTCTTAGAGAACCCAGGACCACCAGCCCAGGGGTGGCCCCTCCCACAATGGATTGTGCCCTCCCCCATCAGTCACCAAATAAGAAAATGCCCTACAGGCTTGCCTGAGGCTGGATCTTAGGGAAACATTTTCTCAATTGAGGTTCCCTCCTCAGATGTCTAGCCTGTGTCAAGTTGACATAAAACTGGCCAGCACACAGGGCTTTGGAAAAGTGACCTCCAGGGACCCAGGGGAGCAAGAGCCATCCCAGTCTCAAGACAGGCAAGGCATCAGGCTGGAACCTGAATCGAATCCCTGGCTAGGAGCTGGCCGGGTTGCTGTCAGCTCTCAGGGAAGTGAGGTAGGCTTGGGACCTGGCTAAGCTGTGCCACCCTGCCTCCCTCAGCACCAGCAAAGTTTCATCTTCAACCCTTTGAGAGGTGGAAGTGGAATTATGGGCAGAGGCTTCTGCTGTGTGTGGGGGGGGAATTCTACTTTAAGCATGGCGAACAATCATAGCCAGTTAGATTAGGATTCTCTAGAGGAACAGAACTGATGGACTATACGTAAGAAGTAGGCTCTAAAGCCAGGGAAGGAATGGACTCTTCAGCAAGAGCGAGAGCAAGCAGGCAGAGAGCGAGCTTCCTTCTGCCACACCCTTTATATAGGCAACTACCAGACAGTGGACCCAGATTAAAGGTGGGTCTTCCCACCTCAAAGATCCAGATTAAAAGTGGGACTTCCCACTTCAAATGGTTTAATTAAGAAAGAAAATCCCTCACAGGTGTGCCCAACCACTTGGGTTTTAATTAATTCCAGATGTAGTCAAGCTGACACCCGGTACTAGCCATCACACCGGGTGTACAGAGACTGGCGCACCAGGATGTGCCCACATACGAACATATTGTTAGGATGTCCCACCCACTCCTTGGGAGAGCCCTGAGCCAGGGGGCCCAAGTTCCTAGCTGAAACGTCATGGTTTCGTGGTTTGTAGTCCCCCACTCCAGGCAGCTCAGTCGCTCTTCCCCTGAGCTCCCAGACCTGTTCCAGTGCCAGCCCTGTGTCCTGCTACTAATTAGTTACTACTAAATCAGCCTGGGGCCCCAGGGGAAGCCCCCGTGGGGGACTCTCGGTGTCCTAGGCTGGTTCCATTGGTTCCCTGGGCCCGCCTCCCTCTGCAGACCTGCACGTGTGTTTCTGCCACCCATGGGTTAGAAGGCAGATGTTTGTCACAGATGACAAGCCCTACTAACTGATCAGAAGTTCAGCCCACAGGGAGAACATGAAGAAGGCCCATGCACTTCTGACTGTCATAGGGTGGGACACATGACAACATGATGCCTGTTGGCCATCAGCTCTGAGCCTCAGTTCACTCTCTTGAGGGGAGGGGTGGGGATATAGGGAGCACACAGAAAACAGCTCTGGGGGATTTTTATTGTTTTAATGTTGAGTGAGATATGATGGCATTTTCCCTTCATCCCAGTACTTGGGAGGCCAAGGCAGATGGACCTCTGTGAGTTCAAGGCCAGCCTGGGTTACATAGCCACTTCCAAGCCAGCTAGAGTTCCATGATGAAACAATGTCTCAAAAACAATAATAAAATGACATTGAAAACAGTTTTCAACTGGAGTGACTCCTGGTAACTGACCCTTTGTTTTGTGCTAACTCCCAAAGGCTTCTGGGACAGTAAATAGCACCCCACCCTTCTATGGGGAGGATGTTGTCTTGGGCTTTAAAACTTGGCATGTTGGAATGTGTGTCCATCTTTTTTTTTTTTTTTTTTTTTTTAGCTTTTTATTGATTCTTTGTGAATTTTATGTTATGCATCCCAATCCCACTCATCTTCCCGGTCCCTTCATATCTGCCCTCCACCCTTCCAACCTCCCCTCCCCAAAGAAAACAAATTAAATAATAAAAAGTAAAAAAACGAAAAGAATCTCGCTGTGGAAGCTGTGGCATGTCATGGTGTGTCGCCCAGTCTACCCTTTTGCCCAAACCCTTTTGCTTGCCAATGTCCATTGCAGTGAGTCCTTGGTCTGGTTTGAGGCCTCTGGCTTCTGCGATACTATCAATGCTGGATCCTCAGAGAGGGGCTCCTCTCCGGTGTCCTGTTGTTGCCCTGTGTCCTGGAGATCCTGCAGCTTTGGCTCTGCAGGACCAGCCCCTTCGCACGCTCCAGCAGTTCTTAGATGGGGTGGATGAGATGTCAGCCAGCCCTGGGAACACAATCAGGGTAGGTTTCACCTTCAGCAAGCCAAGTCCTCGGCTCAGTTCCCATCACTAGAGTTCGATAATACAAAGATACCACTGCTTAAGGCTGAAGATGTGGGTCAGTGGGTAGATTGCCTGCTTATTAATATGCACGAGGCCCTGGGTTTGATCTCATGGTGACTCACACCCAAAGTCATCCGTAGCTACACAGTGAGGCCAGCTGAGGACAGCCTGGGTCACATGGACTCTGTCTTTTTGTTGTGTTTTGTTGTTTTGAGACAGGGTCTCAAGCTATGTAGCCCTGGAGCTCACTGTAAACCAGGCTGGCTTCCAACTCAACAGAGATCCCTTGCCTCTATCTCTTAAGTGCTGGGATTAAAGGTGTGCGCCACCATCCCCCACTGAACTTCTGTCTTAAAGAAAAGAAAAGAACCATCACTTTTCCATCAAGCTATTAGACACCTAGGCTTTATCTCCTGCTGTTTGGAGGCAACGACAAGCCAGGTCATGAGCCTCAGCAAGGCTGATGGGAAATTAAGGGGTTTTGTGGTCTCACATGGGGGTCTGGTTAGTGTTGGTGTAAGAATCATGCTTCCTGCCTGACCTCTCCCTCACACCCACAGGACCTAGGACCTAGTAAGACAGAGGGCCTGGTTACCTGGATTCCTCCGCTTCCTCTGCCCCACCCTGTCCCAAGTCCACTCGCCATACTTCTGTGGTTCCCGCACTCAGCCCTCAGCAGCCTGGCCCAGACTGCACAGACAGAGGGATTAGGGCACAGTATTCCTTTGTCCCCAATTCTGCAATGCTCCCCTGTGCCCTCGGGATAAAAGCCACTCCGGTGGCTTGGTGGTGAAGGTCATTGCGTTCATACAGAGAGGTGTGCTGACCTTCCCATCAGCTCCCTCGCGAACGTGCTCACAAGGTACAGGATTGAACCTCCTCGGTGCCCTTTTCAACAGTCTGTCTACCTGGCTAAAGCCTCAGCTCTTGGAGCTCCCAGGTTCCCCTGCACCTGTGCCACACAGCACAGGAAGCGGGGTTGGGAGTGGGGAGGGGGAGTTGCCCCCCCCTTCATTACTGTCAAAACCTTTGGAACTTCTACCAGGGAACTGGCAGCCGCACCTGCTTCCTGAAGCCCCAGGCCTCTTCCCACCCACTCTGCTGGAAGCTTCGCTGTACTGTCTCCACAGGGACACTGGGACTTTGCCTGAAGTCCCAGAACTCTTCACACATACGGTCGTCCCTCACACACACATCCCCACTCACATGTTCATATACACACGTACGAAGACATAATCCTACACCCACACATACATGCTTGTATACTTACCCCTCCCCACTCTTGAGGGCCTAGAGAGAAGTAGGGTCCTGGGTAGAGGAGCCTACACAGGGAATCAGACACATCCCCTGATAATGAGCCTCTACACGGCATCTCCCAGTGTCCTCTATGTTCACATCCTGAGTACATCCATGTCTTGTGGACTCCTTGTGTTGAGCAGGGTAATGGGACCAGAGAGCTCTCAGGGCTTAGATGGGGGAGCCTTCTGGAGCTGCAGCATCGTTATTGGGTGGAAACCCACGTGGGCTGTCTCTCCCTCGCTACTGGGACCAGTGGCATCCCAGGTGGGCTGCAGATGTGTGGCATGCATGAGGTGTGCATGGGAGAAGATGCTGAGCCTGGGGGTCAGGGATGGGACATGGGGTGCTGTCATTTTGGCAGTAGCACTCAGTGTGACCTGGGTACACATGCCTCTTTCCAGGAGTCCCGAGGTTTATGGGGTCTCCAGATGGAGAGAAGGCTGATGGGAGAGTACTACACTGTGTTCATGTATCCCCCCTACCTCTCCTGGAGACAGCCAGTACCACTAGCATTGAGTCTGAGATGGCTGCTGTGAGGTATCAGGCAGGCCAAACAACCTCAGTTTCTCCCTTTGAAGCAAGGGTCTTTGCAGATTCTGGTGGCTTTGCTGGACTGTGCCTGTGGCTCACATACTGGGTTATAAAGCCACACGACTGAGCGCTGCACAAAGGCTGTGTTCAGCAGCACATGGGTCCTTAGTGGGCTTTGACCTGAAGGTGATAAGTTCTCAATTCTAAACCACTGGCTTTGCCCCCAGGACCCTCCCCTCCTTGATGGATATGTTTGTAGAGAGGACAAACCAGCTCTAACCAGCTGTAAAAGGTTATTAAAATGCAAAGGATCACCACATTATCTGCAGAAACAATCTCTCATCTCGGGACTCTCTGGGACTCGACTCAGCTTGTGTTTGGTGGAGATGAGAGCAACATGGGGATGCTGATCAGGGAAGGGTCTTACGTGTGAGCCACTTCAGCAGCCCCTAGCTGAGGCAATGCTGATTGCTTGGTGGTAGGAGCTTTCCAAGTTGTCAGGAGTGGGGAGCCACACGCAGGCTCAGCTTCCAGGAACAGTGTCCAAAAGCACCCCACGGAGCAGAGTCAGCCTAAGGACAAAGCAGTGACTAGTGAAGCTACCCACAGGCGGCTCCACCCCACAGGAGACTCCACCCACAGAGACTCCACCCACAGGCGGCCCCACCCCACAGGGAGACTCCACCCACAGGAAGCTCCACCCCACGGGAGACTCCACCCACAGGAAGCTCCACCCATAGGGAGACTCCACCCACAGGGAGATTCCACCCCACAGGAGACTCCACCCACAGGAGACTTCAATCCACAAGAGCCTCCACCCCACATGGAGACTCCACCCCTCAGAAGACTCCCACCCAGTAGGGAGACTACTCCACAGGAGACTCCAGTTGCGCGGATCCAAAATCAACAGCCACTGCAGCCATACCCGGAAGGTCCCAGGTCATTAGCCTGAAGCCTTTGCACACCACCTCACTCCACCCCATCCCCGTTGCAGGGGTCTCTACAAACACCATAACCGGCAGAGTAATAATCCGTGAGAGGCAAGAAGGCAGTTGGGTTCAACGTGACTCCGTAGCTGGTGTTGGTTCAAGCACTGACTGTCTGACCTTGAGTAGTTTATTTCAGGTATATTTAAGCACAGCACAATTTGATGAAGAGTTTCCTGGTGGTGACGAACTCAGTCCCGCGTGCACAATAAAGCTTAAGGCATGACTACGTCGAAACTCTTTGTAAAGCACAAATGGCATCTTCAGTAGAGATAGGTTCCGCAGATTCACTGAGAAAATGGGCTCAAGACAAGGATCTGGGGGAGGAAAGCCTGGCCACACAGACGTCACCAAGGTCACCAGGCTATTAACCATGTCTGCTCCCAGCCCTCTGGACAGAAAACAGGTTGTACATCTCTCCCCTCGAAGAGACAAGCCTGTGTGTTTAACATTTCTGGTTCCCCTAGTGCTTACGTGTGAGCACAGGGCCTACGTGCCTACTACACACACACACACACACACACACACACACACACACACACACACACACGTGCGCTGGACACAGTCGCCCTGGTAGCACAATGTGTTCCCAGTCAGCCCCCTCTCTGAGAGTG
>CABHPQ010142485.1:0-14916 GCA_902168405.1 Peromyscus aztecus
TCTCTCTCTCTCTCTCTCTCTCTCTCTCTCTCTCTCTCTCTCTCTCTCAATAAAATTTAAAATATAATGAAAGGCTAATGTGTCCCATTTCTGGTCCTACAATCCTCACAGACAGTAAATGACAGCTAACTTCCTGTTCAAATGAATCAATTATTCCTAACCCAATATTTCCAATGATTCTATTCCCAATGGCTGCTTTGAATCTCTGAAGTATGCTTGGGTCTCTCTTTGTATAAACAAGCATGTGAATTAGTAACTAGTTTAAGTACTCTCTTGACACTAGCCATTGAAAACAAAATAACAATTTTAAACTGGGCATGTGCCACCACACCTTTAATCTAAGCACTCAGGAGGCAGAGGCATGCAGATCTCTGAGTTCAAGGTTAGTCTGTTCTACAGAGCAAGTTCCAGGACAGCAAGGGCTACACAGAGAAACCCTGTCTTGAAAACTTAAACAAAAAACAAAGAAACAAAAAACTCTAAAAGATTATGCCTACAAATGGTTCCTGTGGCTGACACATATCTATCTGAGCCTACACCTGAAGTCTGCAGTCAGCTGGAGACTATCTCTTGAGGGATCTATTGAAGTTCAATTCAATTCCGCCAACACTGAAGGAGTTCAACTTCCTAGCCAAGCTATGCTGCAGGCCAAGCACTCAGAAGACAGTACTCCCCTCCTTTTTCATTTGTGCAGCAATGTTTCCTGAGGACCTGAGGACCATATTAGTTACTTTTCCCATGCTAGGACAAAATACCCGAGGAAAGCAACTTAAGGAAGGGTTTATTTGGGCTCATGGTTTGAGAACACGGGTCCACACGGTAGGGCTGGTCACATTGTAGCCATACTCAGAAGGCAGAGAGAGAGGAAAGCTGTTGCTCGGCACACTTTCTTTTTTTCTATGCTGTCCAAGACTGTCCATGGAACGGTGCTGCCCACTGTGAGCCAGGGTCTTCCTACCTCAATGAAGCCAATCTAGAAACTTCCCCGACAGGCATGTTGTTTGTCTCCTGACTGATTACAGATCCTGCCAAGTTCACACCAAATTAACCATCATAAGGACACAGGACAGTGCTACAATGCAGCAGTACACAGTGTAAAAGTAGCTTCTGATGTCATGGCCTTCCATCTCATCAGAGAACCAGTTATTTAATTTTACTTTTGATTAAACACAGTGGAGAAGCACAGATTACTCTGTGGTTATATAGAAAGGGAACTGAGCCATCTTTTTTTTTTTTTTTTTGAGGTGTCATCCACAACACTCCTGAAGTAGTAGCACTTGAGACGTAAAGGATTAATATGTGTGGTTTGTTGAACAGATTCCTATGCCTAAGTCACACTGCTGAAAAATTTTACAGACATTAATTTACTTAATCCCTACAGGCCTGTAGGGTGGGTACTGCCCTTATCTCTTACTTTTAATGAGAAAACAAAGACACAGAAAACTTACTTTCCAAGTTCACAAAAACAGTAAGTAAAGCCTCCCTTTCGAGTCTTGGGGCCCTGAAAGCACATCTCTACTGTCTCTCGGTCAGTTCTAGCAGACATGTGTAGGAGAAGCCGCCAACGCCCTGAGTTTGCTTTGGTTGCTGAGTTCAGCGGCTGCCATGGATCATGGAGAGGAATAGTACACTAGATAGCCAAGCAGCTATGCTTCACACCCAGCCTTTGAATGGTTCCCATAACCAGCTTCAGATTCTTGTGGCTTAACAATCCTGGTTGGCATCCAACAGGCCTTGACCACCTAAAGTCTTAGCTTGCCTATTTTCCAGTACCTGTTCTCCATCCTGGCATCTCACCATATTGCCAATGTGTGCTCCTCCAAAAACTGAGACCTTGACTTCTGCTTTTAAGGATGACCACATAGAGAATCCCATTTCCCAGCCTTACCCCAAGACTGAACCTCTTTTTTTTTTGTTTGTTTGTTTTGTTTTTCAAGAAAGGGTTTCTCTGTGCAGCTCTGGCTGTCCTAGATCTCACTCTGTAGACCAGGCTGGCTTTGAACTTGGAGATATATCTGCCTCTGCTTCCCGAGTACTGAGATTAAAGGTATGTGTCACCATGGGCCAGCTTAAGACTGCACCTCTTTAGAGATGGCCAGCTTAAATCCTGCTCAAGATCACTAAGCCCATTGGATGCTCTGATATGGAAACAAACTGTGTATCTACTAGAGTTCTCATACAGTGACATCATGGAGCCTCAGCAGATTTCTAACACTCTCCTCCATGGCCCATCTCTCCACTGAGTCAATGGCTTACTCTTCTTGGATCATCTCCTCCGAATTTTAATTGCTAAGGATATTAGGGATTAGTCAGCTACTACCTCAGTATCTGTCAGTTATTACCACCATTATGCTGTGTAATGAAGTACCTCAAAGATGAATGGTGTAAAATAGTAACACTTACCTTTCTCTTGCTCGTGGCCATGGTGGCTGGGATGACTCAGCAGAGGCTGACTGGGTTGGGCTTTAGTTTCTGGCTTTAGTTGAGGTCTGGCATTATTTCCACGAGTAGCTGCCACATGGAACATGTTCTTCTCACACTGAATGGCAGGAGGATAAAGGTCGAGCCAAACCACATGGCACATTCCACCTTCTGTAGTCACGATGTGGGCTGACATCCCACCTTCTGTAGTCACGATGTGGGCTGACATTCTCTTGGCCAAAGCCTGTGAAACACAAGTCCAGAATCAGTGTGTCCTCAGACCCAAGATGAGGGAAGCAGAATGAGCAAATGTTTACTGACCAGAATTTGAATCTGTCACTCTGGGTTTGTGGAATGAACAACCAAGTCAATGTAAAATGGATGTAAATGAAACCCATGTTAGGAGAGCAGTGCTGCACTGTATATCAGTTAATTATTGTCAGTAAATTTTAACTTATGTGAAAAAAAATGCCTCAAACGCAGAGCTTAAAACCACAAGCAATTATTATTCCTCTCAATTTCTGGTGTTACTACAGTAGAGCTGGTCTTGGCTAGAATGTCTGATTTCTACAGATGTTGCTGCATCTGTGTTCACTTGGAGCTCATCCAGAATGTCTTCTGCCACATGACTGGCTCAGTACCACCTGGGGCAATGAGAACCATTTGGCCATTTGTCAAGCAGGCTGGCCCAGGCTCACTGATACTGAAGAGGTCACAATGTTCTCAAAAGTTACACAAGGGGTCAAGATCTAGGAAGCTGCAAGCACTTTTCAAGCATCATGCATTCTGGGCAAGCACTCTCCCACCTGGTTTCATCCCTAGTCCTGCTTCTTGTTTACTCTAGATTTGTTCTTAAAGGAGACACATCCATCTGGATATATCCTCTCCTGTGCTCATTGTAGGGATGGCCACAATTATTCCTCTTATCTCCTACTTTATAATCCTGTCAGTAGTGGGGTATGTTCATTAGGGATAAAGGGAATCTGTGACCAGCCAAGTGATGTGGCTCAGTTGGTAGAGTGTTTGCCTAGCATGCACGAAGTCCTGGGTTCGACCCCAACCCCACATAAAACCAGGCATGGTGGCACATGCCTTGTAATCCCTGTATCTCTGGCAGGAGGATCAGAAGTTCAAGGACATCTTTGACTAAATATGAAATCAAGGCCAGCCTGGGCAACACAAAACTCTGACTTAGGGAAAATAGATGGGGTGTGGGCAGAAATTCACAGAATATCTATTTCTACCTCCTGAGTGCTAGAATTACAGTTGTGGACACCCAACATCAGTGTATGTAGTGCTGGGGGTTGAACCCAGGACTTTGGGCATGCCAGACAAACACTATACCAATTGATCCATATTCCCAGCCCCACACAGCATGTTTCAGTGAAGATCTTAACTTCCCATTACTGTTTTATAATGATTAAGTGAATTTCCTCAAAAAAAATCTGCAAAATCAGAATTTATGGTCTTGATGAGTTAGAACTGAGGATCGTCAAATCTGAGTGTGCAGTTGAATCACATAAAAAGCTTGTGAAAATGCAGAAGGTTGGGTCCAAACCACAGTTTCTGCATCAGTAGGTGTCAGGGACCCATGGGTTCTCATTTTTATCAAGTTTCCAGGCAATGTTGGTGTTACTGGAGTCCAGGAAACAGAATGGCTACAGCAAATATACCACATGGGGGCTGGTGAGATAGCTCAGTGGGTGAAGGCATTTGCCATTAACCCTAATGACTCAAGTTAGATCCCTGAGATCCACACAGCAGAGAAAATCAAGTCCTACAGTCCCTCTGACCACCACATGCATACTATAGAATGTGCACCTCCCCCCAAATAAACAGATGCAACTTTGAAGATTAATTTGTGTGAGTGTGTACACGAAGGGGAGGCATGCATTGCCACAGAATATGTATGGAGGTCAGAGAACACCCTACAAGAGTCAGTTCCCTCCCTGCTCTATGGGGTCCTAGGATCAAACTCAGGTGGCCAGGCTTGGTGGCAGGCATCCCTACTCACTAAGCCATCTTGCCAGCCCCTCTGTGGTATCTTTTACAATGATGAAATGGAAACTCCTAACATTTCCAAACAAGATTTTTGGTTTTTGACGTGTGTGTATATACATAAGTGTGCAGGCACATGTCTATGCATTCAGAGGTCAGGAGGATGTCAGGTGCACTCCTCTGTCATGCTTCACCTTTATTCCCTTGAGACAGATCTTTCTCTGAACCTGAAGTTCACTATTTTTCTGCTAGGCTGGCATCCACTAAACCCCAGTGAGCCTCTTGTCTTTGTCTCCCAACTCTTCCAGCACTGGGGTTACAGGTATGTGCAGTCATGTCCAGCTCTTTGTATGGATACCAGGAGTCCAACTCAGGTCCTTGATCTTGTAGGGAAGTGCTTTTAACCCATTGAGCCATGTTTTTAGCCCAAGGCCCTTAAGACAGTTTTTCATAACTTACATGAAGACAGTAAGTAAAAAAAAAATGTGTATTTTTGCATGTCCACACACATACTTGAATTTTATTGACTGGCCCCAAGTGTTAGGGTGTACATTTTCCTATATTTAATAATTCTCAATGCCCATATCTTGCTTTCATGCAGTGAAGTTATTACAATATATGTTGTGCAGTGTTTTATGTATAAACTACAAATAACTGAACCCAGCCAGAACCTGTCTTTTTCTTGGTATTGCTTACTTACACCTAGCAATAAGCAGCGGAAAAGAAAGAGAATTATTTGCCACTCAGAACTCAAGTTCTCAGGCTAGACTTCCTAAATTTGAACCTGAGCTCAGCCACTCAATTGTTCCACATCACTGGGCAAACTTCTTAATCAAACTGCATGTTAGTTTTTTTATCTGTAAATGGAGGGGGTGGTCATAGCACCTATACTATAGGACTCTGATGAGCTTATAGAATTGATCATATAAAATAAATGGAATACATATTAGAGACTGGGACTAGCAGTTTAGCTCAGCTGGAAGAATGCCTGCCTATGAACAAAGCCCTGGACTGAACCCCAACATGGTATAAACCAAGTGTGGTGGTGCACCACTGTAATCCCAGCACTAGGGAGGTAGAGGCAGGAGGACCAGGAACTCAGTGTCATTCCCAAAGAGTGGGTTTGAGGCCAACCTGGGCTACACATCTCAGTAAGCAGCCAAACGAACAAACATTAGCTATTTATGTATGTATTTGTGTGTATGTTTATGTGTTCATAAGCAGCTGCCAGTTACTAGTAAAATAATTAGTTACGGTCTTGTCTAGATTTGGATGTGTGGAGGCCAACTCTTTATACTTCCTTGCTCTCGGGTTGGACATGTCACTAGGATACATAATTCCAATGACCCTGCATTCAAGAAAGCCTTGTCATGGAACTTACTGCGAGTGGTTCACACCTGGCTGGACGAATACAAGGTGAGTGGTGCCTCTGACTGGGGAGAGCAGGTGCTGGGATGTTCTCAAGACTCTGCCACCTTTCCAGATCCAAACTGTATTCTTTCCTGGTTTTTCTGTAAGTTAATGGAGCCCCTTCAATTTCTCCCCAGTTCATCACCAGTCTGGCTCTCAACCGGTTAACCCTGAGCAGCTGTGCTTGCAATTTATTGTTTTAGGTTTGAATTTTAGGGAAAGTCAAGCTTCTCAGAAGTACATCAACCTGCAGTCTTTCCCCTCGGCTAGATCTATTTATCCACTGAGGAGTTACTCTTCCCCTCCCTGCTGCAGTAGCGTCAGGAGCTGGTGTCTTCAGGGTTTCCTACCAAGCTACTATCAGTTTCCTGGGAGACGTGGCTGGCGCAGGTCTTGTGCACACATGAGAACTCCTTTTCTATTAACAAGCAAAGGTTTCTATGTGAAAGCTTTGCCCCTTGCTTTATGTATGTCCCCAAGGGTTACACTCTGTTCTCCAAGAGCACATCTCTGTCCAGATACCATGCATAAAGAAATAAGGACAGGCCTCCTTCAGACAAATGACAGTGTCCTTCACCTTGGCTCTGTCCCAGTTTGCTTTTCTGTGCCGTGATACAACAACCCTGGCCAAGAGCAATCTGGAAGTTATTTCCCTTACACTTCCACATCACAGACCATTATCCAGAGATGTCAAGGCACGAACTCAAGCACAGCCCACAAAGGAGAACTGCTTACTGGCTTGCTCTCCATGGCGGCTTCAACATGATTTCTTATACAACTCAGGACCACCTGCCCAGGGATGGCACCACCCTCAGTAGGCTGGACTTTCCTATAACAGTACTCAGGAAAATGCCCAACATGTCAATCTGATGGAGGCAATTCCTGTTTGGAGTCTCTCTTCCCAGGTGACTCCAGTTTGTGTCAAGGTGAGAAAAAAATAATCAGCAGTTTTTTTTTTTTAATTCAAGCTTTTTAATTATTGTAAAAATGAGATTTTTTTTTAAATAATCAGGGAACTGCCGAGGAATTCCTGCTGAGGCAGAAGGATTACAAGTTCAAGCCAGCCAAGGCAACTTAGTCAGATCCTGTCTCAAAAACAGAGCAGAAGGATGGGGCTAAAGAGATGGCTGAGAGGTTAAGATCATATACTGCTCTAGTAGTCCTGAGTTCAGTTCTCAGTACCCATATCCAGGTAGCTCACAGCCATTGTTAAGTCCAGCTCCAGGGGATAGGACCTCACTTCTGCTCTCTGCAGGCACTTGAACTCAGGTATACATGCCTCCAGAGAGACACATACACATAATTAAAATAAATGTCCTGGCTTGGTGGTACACACCTTTAATCTAGCACTTGAGGACAGAGGCAGATCTCTGTGAGTTCAAGGCCAGTCAGAGCTACATAATGATATATATATATAATGATATATATATATGATATATATGATATATATATCTATCTATATATATCATATATACCTATATGATATATATGATATATAATGATATATATATCATTATATATATATACACACACACACGGAATCTATTAGAGTGGCCTACAGGCTGTGGTCCAGCTAGTCCAACAATGGCTGTCTATCAACGGGAAATTCAACAATCCAGTAGTTGTTCATTCTGTGAGGCCGGATGTCTCACCAGTCTTCAATATATGCTGGAATTCTGAAAAAATAGGCTCTAATGCCAGTGAAGGAATGGACTTGCCAGCAAGAGCAAGTTTCAAATTTCCTTCTTCAGGCGCAGCCCAGATTAAAGGTGGATCTTCCCACCTCAGAAGATGTGGATTAAAGTTGCATCTTCTTACCTCAAAAGATCTGGATTAAAAGTGGGTCTTCCTACTTCAAACAATTTAGTTAAGAAAAAAAATCCCTCACAGGTGAACCCAGCTACTTGGGTTTTAGTTAATTCCAGATGTAGTCAAGCTGACAGCCAAGAATAACCACCACAGTGGTTAAGAGGACTTGTAGCTCTTGCAGAGGACTTGGGTTCAAGCACCCACATGGTGGCCTGTCTCTGCAGGCATCAGGCACATATGTGGTGCACAGACATAAACATAGGAAAAATATCCATATACGTAAAGTAAATTTAAAAATGAAATCAGTGCAAGAAATTAAAAAAAGGACATAATTAAGAGAGCTCTGGGGTGCCAGTCATGTTCACTGATTAGACAGGGTTACAACAGTTGATCTGTTGATAATTCAGCAAGTTAAACATTTACATTTTATGTCCTTTTGCATTTTTATTATATTGATGTTAGTGAATATTATTAGTTTCTTTGAGTCCAGGTATTGCTATGTATACTGGCTTGCCTAGCACCCACAATAGAGAATAGGCTGGTCTTGAACTCACAACAATTCTTCAGACTCAGTCTCCTAAGTGCTGAGATTACAAGCATGTGCCAACATGCGCAGATTTTAAAAAGTTAAAGGTATAAAACATGATTACTTTAAAAATTCATATGATCTTCAGGAGTACAAAGTTAACATTATAGAGGCCAGCAGACAATTAAGAGATGGCTGTGTTCTTATAGAAAACCAAAGTTCTATTCCCATTACCCATATGGGGTAGGATAAAACTGCTTGTAACTCCAGCTCCAGGGGGATTCAAAACTCTTTTCTGGCCTTCACTGGCACCTGAATACATGGGATATGATCACAGAGACACATGTACACATACAAAAATAAAAATTAAGGGGCTGGAGAGATGGCTCAGTAGTTGAGCACTTGCTGCTCTTCCAAAGGACCTGGTTCAATTCTAAGTACCCACGAGGTGGCTTACACTCTAACTCCAGCTCCAGGGGAATAAGTATCCTCTTCTAGCCTCTGAGGGCACCTCTAGCCTCCTACAAGCACATAGTACACATATATACATTCAGTCCACACACATAAAATAAATAAATCATTAAAAAATAAAATAAATTAATAAAACAAATAGTCTATAGTTCCACCTCAAAGTTATCATTGAATTGCTTGTTGTGGTTGCTGGTTAACACATGCACACGAAAAGATCTTTCTTTTCTGTATTATTTTTTAGACAGGATTTCTCTATGTAGTACAGTTTGGCCTTGAACTTGTCATCCTGCTATCTCAACCTCCCTAGTACTGGGAACATAGACTTGTGCCACAAGGCCCAAGTTCATTCACGGGACTATACCACACCATGTTTTTTTTTTTTTTTTGGTTTTTCGAGACAGGGTTTCTCTGTGTAGCTTTGCGCCTCTCCTGGGACTCACTTGGTAGCCCAGGCTGGCCTCGAACTCACAGAGATCCGCCTGGCTCTGCCTCCCGAGTGCTGGGATTAAAGGTGTGCGCCACCACCGCCCGGCTTCATGTTTTATCCTTAAATCTTTGCATTTATTGTTATATTTTAAAAACATATTTATACATTAGCACTCAAAATCAAAACATGTTAAGTATCTTTCTTCTTTATTTTTTATTTATTTTTTTGGTTCTTTTCGAGACAGAGTTTCTTTGTGTAGCTTTGGAGCCTGTCCTGGAACTCACTCTGTAGCCCAGGCTGGCCTTGAACTCACAGAGATCCACCTGCCTCTGCCTCCTGAGTGCTGGGATTAAAGGCCTGTGCCACCACCTGGCAATATCTTTCTTCTTTAAAAAGATTTATTTTTACTTTGTGAGTATGGGTGTTGTGCCTGCATGTATGTGTGTATACCATTTATGTTCCTGGTGGACAGGAGAGGGCTATAGATCACCTGGAACCAGTTATAAATGGTTGTGAACCCCATGTGAGTGATGGGAAGTGAATCTGCATCCTCTATAGCAGGAGCAAGTGTTCTTAACTGCTAAGCTAGCTCTGCAATCCCAAATATCTTTCTTCTGAAGAGTCCTTTTGAATGGGAGAATGGGCCTACCAGAACTGACTCCACTGATAAACAGTCATCGGTGATAAACATTCTGATTATCTTGAGGGTCGGTTTCTGTTTCCTTATTCATTCATTCATTCATTCATTGCGTACTTAACACTGAAATGAACATCTTCACACGTATCTCTGTGTATATTTGTACAAGTACATGCCTGGAATAAATATCAAGACATGAAGTTTCTGGGGGTGAGCTAACCCTTTTTTTTTTCTTTTTGGATTTTTTGAGACAGGGTTTCTCTGTGTAGCTTTGGAACCTGTCTTGGAACTCACTCTGTAGCCCAGGCTGGCCTCGAACTCACAGAGATCTGCCTGCCTCTGCCTCCCGGGTGCTGGGATTAAAGGTGTGTGCCACCACCACCCGGCTGAGCTAACCCATTATTAAATACTGATGGGCAACATCTAAATTTCCCTCACTGTCTATGTAGTGATCTACATTGTCATTGCAGGTATATAAAAAGGTCTCCATACATTAGATGCAACTAAGCTGTGTATTTCTCCTAATCTAACACATTAAAATGATAGCTTTAAAGTATATATTTCTGCCAGGCGGTGGTGGCGCATGCCTTTAATCCCAGCACTCGGGAGGCAGAGGCAAGCGGATCTCTGTGAGTTCAAGGCCAGCCTGGTCTACACAGCGAGTTCCAGGAATGGCACAAATCTACACAGAGAAACCCTGTCTCGAAAAACAAATATATATATATATATATATATATATATGTATATATATATACATACATATATATATATTTCTTTTAAATTTATTAATTTATTGTATGTGTGAGCACACCTGCATGTGTGCCATGGTATACATGTGGAGGTCTAAAGATAACTTATGAGTCAATTCTCTTCTTCCAACGTATGGGTCCTGGGGGATTGAACTCAGGTCATCAGGCTGGGTGGCAAGTACCTTTACCTGGTGAGCCATTTCACTGGCCCCAAATTATACTTTTTATGAGAGATCTTGAATTCATTTTTGCAGTGTTGATGTTCCCCACACCTGTGAATTCTAGTCATGGATCTAAGCAATTGAATTGAACACTATAATTACTGAGTGACTAAGTTTCATAAAGAATATACTGGCAAAATGTTAATTTCAAAACACGTGTGAACCAAGTATGATAGTGCACACACATAATGCCAGCATGTGGGAGGCTGAGGCAGGAAAATGATGAGTTTGAGGCTAGTTTTGGGTGCAGGCTGAGGTCATATCTGAAAAGTTACATATAAAATCAACAGACTGTATGAAACTACATGTTGGAAAGTTTGGTGAGTATTGTGGTACAATGCAAGGCTTTGCAATAGGGAAATGTTTCCCAAAGTAGCCCAGGCCTTTATTCCTCCAAGCTGATGGCATCCTCTCCTGTCTTTAACAATCCACCCAGGAAGCAGGTGGCAAAGGCTTATGATACTCAAGAATCCTCAAGAAAAATCCAACATAGCATGTGCATAACATACTCATTTGGACAAGCAGACCCCCTCTTCCGTTTAACACGCTCGCTATCCTATGTGGCAGCGCTGGAAATACAGATGAAAATACAAGGGCTCTGAATTCAGAGAGCCCTGGTCTATGTAGAATGCCTTTCTTTTTCTTTTCTTTCCCTTCCTTTTCTTTTCTTTTTTCTTTTCTTTCTTTCTTTTTTTTTTCTTTTTTTTTTTCAAGATAAGGTTTCTCTGTGTAACAGCTCTGGCTGTCCTGGAACTCGCTCTGTAGACCCCCTGGACCTGGAGAAATGACTCAGTAGTTAAGAGCCCTTGCTGTTCTTCCAGAAGTCCTGATTTCATTTCCCAGCACCCACATCAGGCAGCTCACAACTGCCTGTAACTATAGCACCAGTGGATATGACACCTTCGTCTGGCCTCTACAGGTAGTGTACAAACCCTCATTCTGACGTACACATATAAAGTCTATACCATCATGGATGACAGCTTGTGAAAGCTAAGAACCTGGAGTGTGCTGAATAACCTCCCGGTAGCTCAAACTGTTGAGGAGTGTCTTTTCCAGGGAGTTCAGAGCCTCTTCCAGGCAGCTCAGCAGTTTGCTGCTCTCTGCTTCTTCCAGGAAGCTTGGTTGACCTCTGTTTCTTCCAGGCTTCTCAGGTGGTCTGAACCTCTCCTGGGAAGCTCAGTTTGCCTTAGAGTCTCAGCAATCTTTACTGCATATATATGTGTACATACACATATTGTATGCACATGCGCACACACACATACATAATACATATACATAATACACATCCTTGAGGATGGAGAGGCCTAGTGTATCTGGTCATTTTCAGGGACTTCCTGAAGCCATTGAATTGTTTACTTCATGGGATTAATGAGCCTTTACTTCCCCTTAGAATACCGTGTTGTTCCACATCCTTTCAAAAACTTGTCTTAAAATACTACTTCCCCGTTAACATCCTGTGTTTCACCAAGCTTTCCTAGAAGATGGAAGGTTTTAATCTCACAGACAACTGCTACACACAAGAGGGCATTTTTAGTTCCAATGATAAAAATATGTCCTGATGTTTGCTATCATGACCTGATTACCAAAGATTTTTTTTTTTTTGGTTTAATAAAATGACTCTGTTTTCATTTAGGACAATTTTTTTCTTCAAAGACCTCATTTAAAACACGTATCCTGTGGAAACATTAGCGAGCGTGTTGAATTAAGGAAACGACTAGGTTGCAAGTCATTCCAGTGGTATTTGGATAATATCTTTCCAGAGTTGGAGCCAATTGTACACACTGATGAAGAGGAAAAAATCATTTATTTAATAAAGGGTGAAAAAGTCCCCTAATTCTTCAACATATTGGCACCACAGGACAAATTTGGGACACCATGGCATTATGTGAAATGCAATGATAAATACAATCAACATGGCCAACCTCTCAGGAGTGCCTTTCTCCGCCTCTAGTGACAATTCTTCCTTTGTTGCTTATCTGCCACCGAAGTTCTGGGGATAAGGACCTTGACAGTAGAAATGTGAGCTCTCTCACGGCTCAGTTGCTGGTATATGATTGACCCAGATAAAGTATATTGGTTGTGATTATTTGACCAATTCACTTGGCTGTGATGGTCCACAGGAGCCTGCCCTGCTCCTGGAGCCTTCACCGGTCTGATGGGCTGACATGATTGCCTTTGGAAAATGTTCACAGAGAGCCATGACTGGTGTACAGTGGCTGAGTTGGGTCAAGCTCCTTTCTTGCAGCCAGTGTACGAGTCTGGGGCTGCCTCCTGGCTTGGTTGGGTTCCTAAGAGTCTGATGTCCAAGTCACCTTGGCCTAAGTTCTCCATATGTTCCTGATGGCCTTTCTGTCCTGAGCCACTGCTCTTTTCTGCTTCTTTGTATTTTCATGTCTGCGCCCTCTGTCCTCTGTTCTGTGACCCACAGCTTTCGGGATGCTTCTTGAATTATGCCTTGTTGTTAAGCTCTAAGCAACTCTCAATTAATTGTGTAGATAGGGCTGGGACAGAACAGCTGGCTCTCTACCTGCCATGCCCAGAGACTCCTTAATGCCTTAAGTACTTCTTTGGGGTTTGAGGAATGCTGTAAGGTTCACCCTGTTGAAGGTGAGTTTAAGAAGGTCAAGGAGGAGTAATTCACAAAATCTACAAAGAGAACGAGGGAAGAAACACACTGAAAGGACAAGAAAGGTGGAGATGCCTGACAGGATTACCAAATGTAGCCTATGCAAACCTAACCTATCTCAGTTTCCTCATCACCGCCATGAAGTTTCTGAGGGGTTTCTAGCAGGATTGAGCTCCAGAATGTTGATTCACTGCTGTCCCACATAAGCTTCACCCACTTAGGGATACTAGGTGAAATGGTTAATCTTCATTATTACTTTAACAGGATTTGGAGTCACCTAGGAGATACATCTCCTCTGGGGATGTCTTTGAGATTGTTTCCTGAGAGGTTTAGCTGAGTAGGGAAAACCCACAAGGAATGTGGTGGCCATAACACATGGAGCAGGGACCGGATTAAACAAAAAAGAAAAAAAAAAGTGGAAGAGGCGCATCAGCCCCTCTCTGCCTCCTAAGAATGCAATGTTTCAAGCTGCCTTATACTTATGCGGCCATGGCTTACCCACCACAATGGAGGCTGTACCCTCAGATTGTGTGCCAAAATAAGCCCTTAAGTTGCTTTTGTTAGGTACATTGTCACACAAACAAGGAAAGTAGCACACATTGTGACGGTGCACAAATGCACTCTGTACTGCTGCCCTTGCAAGAGAGAGCCATCCCTAAAATAACCACTGGTTCCAGTTAAGATGAATCGCTGTGTGGACAAGAACGGAAACTACAAAAGACACCCTTTTTGGCATTGGACAGTAACTGTTTGAGGGCAATGACCATGGAAGGACATAGGTAAGGGACATTAGGACTTCAGTCTTGTAGTCAGACCTAGGTAGCATAACATAGCAACCCAAACCCTGACAACACTAGTAGATATTTGACAGGGCCATGTACGGGTTAATTTTGTGCCACTGTGACCACAACTTTACGGGAAAAGATTTGTTTCATGGTTGCTGAGGGTTCATTGCCGGGGTGCTTGGCCACTGCACGTGGACAGATCAGGGTGACAGTAGTATGTGAGATAAGTTACTTTGTGATGGACAAGGAGACTTGGACCACTGGATCGGGTAAGACCCTCAAAGGGGCACCGCCCCCGCCCCCCATCCTCCTTCCTCCCGCCTCCTAAAGTTTCCAGAACCTTTGGAGACTGCATCACCAAGGGCACCAAGCTCTACACATAAGACTGTGGGGGGACACTTCAAGTCACCGCAGCCAGTTAACGAGGAAGGAATGGATCCTGGGTTAATGCTAGTTAGAACGGGTCATTGATTCGGGTTCAGGTGATGCTGCTTTCCTAGTAATAAAGCACACAGAATTGCCTCCCTACATGTGTCGGTTCCTGTACCAGACATCACGAGCCAGGGGTTTAAAAAAAAATATTAAGGTCTTGACCGGATAGCATTTATTTCAGAGGTAACAGGATTAAAGATTTAGATATCCGTCAATGTAATGCAGTATACTGGACCAAAGACCAAAACCCTTACCATTCTGTTAGAGCTGCTAAATTCTCTCTAGCCGGGTGGTGCCTTCCTCACACTCTTCCTGTGAACAAGCCGGTCGTCCCCTCCTTCTCATCTACATTTCTCTCCGGAGTGACGGAGAACCTCACTGAGAAGGAAAGCGCTAAGGCCCCG
>CABHPQ010142486.1:0-11355 GCA_902168405.1 Peromyscus aztecus
CCCAGCCACCCAGATCCAGAGCACTCTGACTACCACAGGCACTCATACACACACACACACACACACACACACACACACACACGGCAGACTCAGACACACAGACACAAAAATAAAACCTTAAAAAAAGGAAACTAAGGGGGTTGGGGATTTACGCTCTGGAAAAAAAAAAAAAAAAGACAAAATAACAAAAAAAAAAGGAAACTAAGGAATCCATGAAGACTGGAATGGTTTGAGCCTTAGTTATCTGAAGGGATTTTTTGGGGGGGAGGATGTTTACTTTTTTGTTTGAGACTGACCAAATAGTAAATTTTTGTAAAACACATTTAAGCTGTGTGTAGCTGTATGCAATGCCTTCTTCTTCTAATTTTCTGTTTAAATATATTCTGTCTTAATTTACCTTCCCCGCCCCCACAAAAAAAGAGCCAGTTAAAAGGTGGCTTATGTATGACCCAGAGTTTGAAGAATACTGAGACTTTTTAAGGAACTAATAATAATTTAATGGTGAGCAAACATTTAATGGCAATTCAATGGTTTTTCTCCCCTTCTGCAGTATTCAAGTAAACCTAAATATAAGAATTTTCAGAAGTTGTACTGGTAGTATGAGTTCTATTGTTGTAACTTGTCCTTCTCTTTGAAAAGCACAGAAAAGTTCTTTGAGTGATATGCAGCAGATGCCAGTATTGGTTCTCAGGGGCTAGGACAGTCTTTTGTTTTGTTTTGTTTTGTGAATGAAGCATTCATTTATATTTTCTGTATGATTTCAGTTGATTTTTTGATAAGCATAGATTGCCTACTAAGGCCAGTTAAGTACTTAGAAGACAGAAGCAGGAAAGAGAACAATCTGTGGTCATATGACAGAAAAGTCCCCGAAGAAGAGACATGGATGCAGTCCCTTTGCCGCTGTTGTTTGCACTGACTGACTGTTGGTCTGGCTTTTTCCAGGGATGTCAGAGATGCCCATGCTCCCGTCTTCCCTCATGCTGCTCAACACAGCGCATGAATACTTGGGCAGGAGGTCCTGGTGCTGCAATTCAGATGGGGCGCTGCTGCGATTCTATGTGAGTGGTCCCCTGGGTCATGGGCTGCCAGTAGGAGGTTGGGGCAAGTGGGAAAGGTGATGGAGCTCTGTTGGTTCCCTTGGGCTGGTGTTTGTCTGCCTGTAAGTGTTCTCGTTGTGCATCGTTGGTTAATGCATGCATGTAATGACTGAACCTTGAAGAAAATCTGAACGTGGTTCCTGTGACTTTCCTTTCTATAACTGTGATAAAGTACCTGAGATAATCATCTTTAAAAGAGTAAAGGTTTCTTTTGGCTCATGGTTTCAAAGGCTTTAGTCAATAGTTAGTTGACTCCATTATCTTTGAGCCTTTGGCATACATCCTGATGAAATCACAGGTCCTGATGGTTAAGTCAGTAGCTATTATAGCGACTGAGGACAGTCTTCTGGAACTTGCCCACTAGGACTGATTAGAGCTAGCTCTCTGGGCTTATCAGAGATATGAGGCATGAACCTGGTCTCTGCTGAGTAGGAGGCCAATTAGCACCAGACAAATTACAGAGCATCAAGTGTTTTGGATGTACCAAGGGAGAGGCATCCAGCCCAGCCTGTATACCTGCTAATAAAATTTTATTGGGGCATTTATTTATTTACATAGCAATTATGGCTGCTTTTACTATGCACTGACAGGGACTAGAAGCTGCAAGTCTGCACGGCTTACAAGGCCTAAAATCCTTGTTTGCCCTTTAAAAAGCTTGCTGTCTTCTGCTGGGTAACTTCTGTTTGGTGGACACAGCCTCTGTGCTCAGCCCTCCTCCCCAGTGCCTCCTGGCATGCCCCGTCTTCAGCAGTCTTACTGCCTGTCAGCACCTCCGTAATGTGCACCTTGTGTTTGTGAATTGACGCTTCTGTGCTGCCGTTAAATAGAGGGAGTAGGGATTTTTGTTCACTTGGTTCATTTCTGAATACAGCACCTAGCACAAAAATAAATGCAGGTTTGTGTGAGTCAGGGCTCTCTAGAAGAACAGATGTGATGGAACTGATATTAAAGGAGGTTTAGTAGACTGACTTGTAGCCTGGGTAGTCCAGTGATGTCTGTCTCACAATGGAAAAGCTGAGAATCCAGTAGTTGTTTCAGTCCACGAGGTTGGATGTCCACAGCAGTCCTAATCTGGTGCTGGAGTCCCAGAGGATTTCTAGAGAGCTGCTGGCTTTCAGTCTGTGTTGGAATCCTGAAGAAGGGTGTATACACACACGCGCGCACACACACACACACACACACACACACTTTATTTATTTTACATAATACCAGTTGCTGCAACAGAATAGATGAACTTGCCAGCAAGAGTGAAGGCAAGCAGGCAAAAAGCAAAGCTTCCTTCTTCCATGGCCTTTTGAGTGCTGTCACCAGAACGTATAGGTTAGGTTTAGGGTGGGTCTTCTCACCTCACATAATCCAGTTAAGAAAATCCCTCTCAGGAGTGCCCAGCAGCTTGGGTTTTAGTTGATTCTTGATGTAGTTCAGTTGACAACCAAGATTAGCCATCCCAGGGTTGAAGGAGACGAAGAGTGTGCAGAGCTTTGTGTGCACGCACAGGGCCTGACAGTTGGCAGTCTGTACTGCTCCCCAGGAATCAGCCGCTGCCTTCATTCCTCTACTAGAGCGCAGAGACACCATCTGCTTCCAGGAGGCCTCCGTAGGCAGTGCTCTCAGGCAGGGAGGCTGGGAAGCTAGCTCAGTGGTTGCTGTGCAGGAAGAGGACCAGAGTTCAGATCCCAGAACCTGTGTGTCTTAGAGTTACTGCTGCTATGATGGAATACCATGACCAAAAGCAGGTCGAGGAGGAAAGGGGTTATTTAAATAAGGCTTATATTTCCATCACTGAAGGAAGTCAGGATAGAGCGGGGCGTTTAACCACCAACCCCACAGCTCCCCAGAGTTTTCTTGAGTGCGAGCAGCAGGAAATATTAGATAGAAGGATTTAGATTGTGGAGATAAACAGATAGAAAATACAGGATAGCCTCGAGAAGGCCTGGAACCTACTCCAACGGGCCCTGACTGTCTCTGCCCCAGGGTATTTATAGAGACGCCAAGGGGTGGAGCAAAAGACCTCCCCCCAGCACAGCCAAGTGCAGACTATCTCAGACACCTGCACTCAGTCCCGTGGTCCTAATCATCCTCTATGCAGACCTACTGGGTAAAGCCACGAGGAACCTGAAAACCAGCTCCCACAGGACAGGAACTCAAGCAGGGCAGAAACCTGGAGGCAGGAACTGATATAGAAGCCATGGAGGGGCGCTTCTTACCGGCTTGCTCCACATGGCTTGCTTAGCCTTCTTTCTTAGAGAACCTAGAACCACCAGCCCAGTGGTGGCACCACCCACAATGTGCTGGGCACTCCCCCATCAATCACTAATTAAGAAAATGCCTTACATTCGGATCTTAGGGAGGCATTTTCTCACTGAGTCTCCCTCTTCTCTGATGACTCTGGCTTGTGTCAGGTTGACATAAGAGCAGCCAGCACACTGTGTAAGTGCCCTCAGGCATGCCTGCCTGCCTGTAATTTCAGTGCTTAGAGACAGAGACAGGCTCCTCGGAGAAGCTGGCTAGCTAGACTAGCTGTGCTGTCGTGCTCTAGGTTCCGCTGAGAGAGTCTGCCTGTCTGTCTCCTCAGTGAAAAATGTAGACAGGAACTGGGAGGACTCCCAGTGTCAGCCGTGGCTTCCGTACACAGTAGCACACATGTACACACATGCTCATGCATACAGGTGTTAACCATACACATGCAGATACTCATAATACACGCACACATGCATGCACGAGGAGGAGAAGAACAGATCTTTGCAGGCTGGCTGTGTTGGGGAGTGAAATGAGGGGGAAGAGTAGGCCAAAGGGCCAGTGGATTGTCCTCTTCCTAGTTTTTCTTGGGCTGTGTCTCTTGGATGCTGAATTTCGTGAGCCAGATGAATTGAAAGACAAATGATGAGTTACTGTTATGTTTTGCTTACAGTTCCTAGTTTTCTTACTCAGGACCCATTGAGATTCCTCAGACTCCCTAGCAAATTATTTTTCTTGGATCCTGCATGACTGACTTTTCTTCCCACCTTTTCCAAGAGGCTTTCCCCATTCTGTCTACCCTGTGCCACCAGCTGCCTGGCACCTTGTAGCTGGTATTTGTGTCTCTCTCCCCTGTTCAGTGGCATGGCTGAGGTCAAACAAGACCTTCCTGTCCTACAGTCTGAAGCATCTCTAGGGATGTGAGCCATGGTCGACAGAGACTTCTGCCCAGTTTCTTGAATGATTGCGTGAATGTAAGAATAACTTCATTCACTTACCCAGAAGTGCTGACTGAGCACTCATCATTCTAGGTACTGTGGGAGTTAGGAATATAAATAATTTTCATCCAGGTGTATGGTCTGACATAAAGGATTGTCTTGAGACAAAGTTTCATTCATGTAGTCCAAGTTGACCCAAAACTTGCTGTTGTAGCCAAGGATGACCTTGAATTCCTGATCCTCTTGCCTCCACCTCCTGAATGCTGAGATAATAGGTGTGTTCCACTATTATCCTACGAGGATTGTGTCTTGAGAGTGCTTTGAGGCTAACATCCTTTTGTTTGAATTGTTTCTCCTTGGATGGAGTGCAAATGTTCTCTGAAAGACATCCTGTAAGGTTGTATCTTGTCTTGAATTAGTAGTCTTTTTCTGGTGTTGTGTTTTAGTTGAGGAATTCTTACCTATTCCTCTACATTTTGCTCAGGTAGTCTCTCACCTGTAAGCTACTACCTTCTGGATGGTTCTCTCTCTCTCTTTTTTTTTTTTGGTTTTTCAAGACAGGGTTTCTCTGTGTAGCTTTGCGCCTCTCCTGGAGCTCACTTGGTAGCCCAGGCTGGCCTCGAACTCACAGAGATCCGCCTGGCTCTGCCTCCCGAGTGCTGGGATTAAAGGCGTGCGCCACCAACGCCCGGCTGGATGGTTCTCTCTTAACGTTGTGTGCCATGTGCTCAGATCGTGTGCATACTAATAATCTATTATATTTGCTGGAAATGTGCCTTCTGATTAAAAAAGATAACATCATGTCTGTCATTAGGCAGGTTTTAGGCTAAATTATTACATATCTACCTATTAGTAAACAATATATAATTGATGGAATTTTAATATTCCAAAATTTAAAAAAATGTTGTGTGTGTGTGTGTGTGTGTGTGTGTGTGTATGAAAGAGAGGCACAGAGACAGGCAGAGAGTGATGTGGAGAAACAGAAGAGAGATAGAGAGCAAGCACATGGACCACGTTGCATGTATGGAGGTCAGAAGACAACTTTTAGGGCTTGGTTCTCTTCTCCCACCTTGTGGGTTCTGAGGATTGAACTCGGTTTTCCAGGCTTGGTGGCAAGTTCCCTTACCTGCTAAGCCATATTACCAGACCAACTTTGAAAACTATGTAAGAAAATATATAGTATTTAACTTCTTGCAGCTTCTTGCCTTTATTCACTTCAGCACACAAGTATATTCACATTGGTAGAAGTAAATCTGGTTTGTTTTAATTGCTTTGTTGGGTATTATTGTATGAATACATAAACTATTTTAAACTTCTAGTGTGGAAAGTTCCAAATATATATTAAAATAGAACAGTAGTATAGTTCCAAATACTGAGTGTTAAGTCATTATTGTGATACATGGTCACTCCCATGCCATCCCTATCCCATCTCTTACTTTTAAGTAAATCTTAGACATTGTGTATCATTTTCTCTGTAAATACTTGTTTCCATAACTTTAAAAAAATCCCATAATGATGGTATTAAGGTTTTTTGTTTGTTTGTTTGTTTTTTAAATCCATTTGGGGGATGTATGATGGTAACATCTACCACCAATTTGTGTTCTGGGTGCATGTGCACATGTTTATAAAAAGAATGCCCAGCCAGGTGGTATACTATGGAATTCCAGCACTTGGAATGCAGAGGCAGGAGGATTTGGAGTTTGAGGCCAGCTTGGGCAGAAAAAGACTTTGTTTCAGAACCCCCAAATGTCAAGGCTGAGGACGTAGCGTAGTGGCTGAATGCTTATCCGCCATGTGAAAGGCCCTGAGCTCAACCCCAACCTGCAAAACCCAGAACCTTGCTTGCTTGAGCATAGTGCCACATGGCTAGTATTCAAAAACTGTGACAGGAGAATTGAGTTGAGCATGAGGCCATCCTAGTCTACAGAGTGAGACCCTGTCTCAGAAATCAACCAAATAACAACAACAAAAAACAAACAAACAAACAAAAAAAAAACTGTTAAAAGGCATAGTGATGCAAGTCTGTCTGTGATCTCAGCCCCCAGAAAGCTGAAAAGGGGGTGGATCATGAGGTCAGGATCAGCCTAGAGTATATAGTGAGTTCCAGGCCAGCTTGAGCCACATAGCAAGACTCAAAAGGAAAAAAATTGAATCAAATCATAGACCTGTCAGGACATAACAACACGCTGACTCCAAACACCAAAACCAAACAAACACTGTTGTCTGCCTCTCCCTCCATTGGGCCATCCCACCACATCCACAATGTAGTTTTTTCACACCATATTTTCTCTGAATGTAGTGACTTATCCCTATAATCTCAACATTTGGGTGACTGAGACAAGAGACTTGATGTGTGTTTCAAGTCCAGTCGGGGCTCTAATGAGAGTCTGTCTCAAAAAACTAAGAATGAAACGAAACTAACCAAACACCACCAAAAACGCGTGTTTTCAAATTGTTAAAAATAATTGTTTTAGTTTGTGTGTGTGTGTGTGTGTGTGTGTGTGTGTGTACACATATATGTGCACGTTTGTTATGTTCAGGTGTGTGTGTGTGCAGGCATGTGTGTATGTGCCCGTGTTGTATGTGCTTGTGTGTGCGTGTGTACATGTAGGTGTGTAGGTGTGCATGTGTACACATGCTCATGTATATGCAGGATGTGTGGGTGTCTGGGTATAGAGGTGGGGACAACATCAGGTGTTGTTTTTCCTCGTGTGCTGTGCCTCATTAGGCTGGCTGGATATCTCCAGGCCCACCTGGTTGTGTCTCCAGTGCTAGGACTAACAAGTACACACCACCACACCCCACTTGTTAATGTGAGTTCTGGGGATCAAACTTAAGGCCTTCGCATGTCAGTATAGCAAGCGCTGTATATACTGAGCTATCTCCCCTGACCCGCTGCCAGACCCGTATACTATAGAGACTTAAACACTGACGCCGATCTAAGAGGATTCCTTTGTTCTTTTTCTTTGTAACACTCTACAGTTATTGATGAGGTGGAGTGCTTTCTGCCACATCCTGTGCAGCTTGGGTTCTGGGGTTCTGGACAGGGACAGTGAGGAATAAAGAAAGGGCAGATACACATAAGTTAAGTGGGTCAGGTAAGAGTTCTCTGACGCTCCCTCTACCAACCTGTCACCAACCTGGAACCTCAGCATGTTCCTTAGGCACACATAGCGGGAGGGCTTAGCTAGGAATGTATATTTATCAAAAGTTGGGTATAAATTTAGTCATAACATTTCATAGCCAGAGATATGACTGGTTTGCAGCAGAGCTTTTGGAGATGAAAGTTGAATTTCTTCCTCTTTTGTATTATCAAGTAGTTTCTTTTTTGTAATGGTGCTGGAGATGGATACGGGGCCCTGTGCACAGTAGGCAAGTCCTGTGCCACCGAGGTGTGCCCCAGCCTTGTTGTGTGTTTATTTGAGACAGGTTTTCCCTGAGTTGCTCAGACTGGCAACTTGAACTTAACTCAGGCAAGCCTTGAACTTTTGACCTCTCCTTCCCAGTCTCTGAGTAGCTGGGATTTCAGGTTTAAATGCCTGGCTACAAAATCGTTTTCTTCTTTTTGATTTATTTCAGGCATTTTAAATGTAAATATATTCTTTTTATGACTTTTTTTTTTTTACTTTTTTTGAGGATTTCAGAGAGTATGGTTTGATCATATTCATCTCCTACCCCAGCTCTTAACCTTCACCCCTAACTTCGAGAACACTATTCTTAACTCAGAAATAAAACCTGACAGTCTCTAGATTTGGCACATGGGCAGTAGTTTGTCGTTTCCTTTCCCCCACCCCGAATCTGGTCTTTGTGTCTGTAAATTTTAGCTACTGCTGATTATTTATTGATTATAGATTTTTTTTTTCTTAAGTCATACTTTTTGGAATAGTGTCCCACTAATGTAAAGTGCCTGGTGGTGGTGTGCACACCTTTAATCCCAGCACTCGGGAAGCAGAGGCAGGCAGATCTCTGAGTTTGAAGCTAGTCTGGTCTACAGAGCAAGTTCCAGGACAGACAGAGCTACACAGAGAAACCCTGTCTCAAGAAACCAAAACAAACAAACAAAAATAACATAAAGCGGTTCTGGTGTTCAATTTATTATTTAAAACATCTTTAAGTACTTCTAATAATTTTCTCTCTTTTTATTGCTAAGATTGTTTCTGCTTTTTCCTTCCCTTTAAATAAAAAGCACATGCCTTTAATTCTACCACTTGGAAGGGAGAGGCAAGCAGATCTCTGTGACTTAGAGGCCAGCCTGGTCTACATAGCTAGTTCCAGGGCTATGCAGAGAGACCTAAGACGGGGGAAGAAGAGCGAGAGAGAGCGAGTGAGTGAGCACTCAGCTTAGGATGTGGTCAGTGGGTAAAAGGCTTGCTGCATAGATGGATATGGATGGATGATAGATAGATAGATAGATAGATAGATTTACTTTTCATCTAGTTTTGGCAAAAATTTATGGATGCTTGAAAGGAATGTATATTTATCAAAAGTTGGGTATAAATTTAGTCATAACATTTCATAGCCAGAGATAAAACTGGTTTGCTATGTTGTTGTAGTCGGAAAATTTCCCCAGTCCTGCCAGGCCCCCATAGTCCACAACCCACTTATAAAATAATCACTTAGAAGCTTATATTAATTATAACCATTATCTCAGGCTTATTACTGACTAGCTCTTATACTTAATTTAACCCATAATTTTTATTTATGTTTAGCCGCGTGGCTTTGTACCTTTTCTCAGGTCTGCCTTGTCATCTTGTTTCCTCTGTGTCTGGCTGGCAACTCCTTACTCAGCTCTTCTTCCCAGAATTCTCCTCATCTGCTTGCCCTGCCTATATTTCCTGTCTGGCTACTGGCCAATCAGCGTTTTATTTATCAACCAATCAGAGCAATACATACTCACAATGTACAGAAAGACATCTTGTTCCTATGTCCTCTGATTCTCAGTGATGTTTTTATTGGAGGGGGATTTTCCTTAGCTGGTTGTTTAGAACACCATTTCCTCCATTGGAATCTGAACTTTTAAAAAAATAGAGTCTATGTCAAACTGTGCCTCATAAAAGAAGCTGCTCAGTAAATGTACACTCAGCAAATGGATAGAGATGTTGCCTGGGCATAGAGTAGCTAATGATGTTGGCAGATGCTGGCTAGGTGTGCTAAAGCCAGGCTGCTCACGCGCCTTGAAGGAGCGGAACCTACTGCCAGATCCACCCAGAGCAGTTCTGTAGAGATAGCAAATCTTTTCTAGGAAGTAAGTGTTTGGAATCTAGCCACATAGGGACCCTAGCCATTACCTTCTTGGGTTAAAGTGGTGGTCTCCCTGGGATCTTGTTCTGACATGGAAACTGAGCCTGTAGACTGTGTCCTCAGGCATCTCTTCCCACCTGCCACAGGTGCAAGTTCTCCAAAAGGAGCTTGCTGCGTCTGCCTCTGAAGACACTCACCCCTACAAGGAGGAGCTGGAGACTGCCTTGGAGCAGTGCTTCTATTGCCTGTACAGCTTCCCCAGCAAGAAGAGCAAGGCCAGATACCTGGAGGAACACTCGGCCCAGCAGGTAAGGCTGCTAACCCAGGCCCGGGGAGGGGCAGCTGTCAGGAAGAGGAGAGCTCCTTACAGGACATCAGATTTGTTACACACAGTGCACTAAGATGGTTGATGGTTGATCAAAGGAAAGGGTTTTCCTACAGTGTCATTCATAATGGATTTATAATGCAGCATTGGCACGTTGTCATTCCTAGGTTTATTTGCAGTTTGGTTTACACACATAATTACATAGATATTTCCTTTTCATTTGTTTTTTTCCAGAGCACTATTGGGTACATTATGTCATGGCTAATATCTTCAACCATTCTCCAGTCTTAGATATTCTATACCTTAAAGTATAGGGTCCTTAGGATGGCACATCCACTCTGGCCAGAGGTGTGGAGCCTAAGCTTCCCAGTTATGATTGATTCTTCCTGCCTGCCCCCCCATGCACATACATCTGGCCAAGTCACATGGTTTCACAGATCATAACCTTCAGTTTCCAACATTTGTTTTTTTAGAGACTAGCCCTAACCGGGCATGAGTCCTAAAAGCCCTTTCTTGGGCAGGAGATGTATTTGGTTGGTAGAGTGCTTGTGTAGCATAGATGAAGCCCTGGGTTTTATCTCTAGCATGTGTAAAACCAGGTGTGGTGGAGCGTGCCCTTGGGAGGTGGGGGCAGGATCGTTAGAAGTTCATAGTGAGTTCATGGCCAGCCTGGACTACATGAAATCCAGGATTGAGGTGAGTAGAGAGATGGCTCAACAGTTAAGGACACTTGCTGCTCTTGCAGAAGACCTCAGTTTGGTTTCCAGCATCTATAACAACAGGTGGCTGTCACCTTTAATCTCTTCTCCAGGGGATCTCTTCTGTCCTATGTGGACACCTGCACATGTGTGGTATATACATACACACATAAAGTATAATACATTTAAAAAAATAATTTCTTGACTAACAGTACTAAAAACTTAATATTTAGCCAGGCAGTGGTGGCACACGCCTTTAATCCCAGTACTCGGTAGGCAGAGGCAGGCGGATCTCTGTGAGTTCGAGGCCAGCCTGGTCTCCAAAACGAGTTCCAGGAAAGGCGCAAAGCTATACAGAGAAACCATGTCTCGAAAAAACAAAAAACAAAAAACAAAAAAAACTTTAATATTTAACATAGAATTATCTTTATCATTTACTCTCATTCATTAAGAAAGTTAAATATTTCTGTTTGAGAATAATTACCTTAACACATAATTTTGTGCAGTGATATCCTCAGGAAGTTTGAGACTTACAGCAACCGGAAAAACAGAAGACTTAGGCTTTTTCGGCGCCTGGAATGGAGGCTTACTTGGCCATTGCAGATTAAAGAAGTAGAGATGGAACATGCTTTGCGTTCACAGCATGCTGTGACCTCATTGTGTTGAGCACAGTGTGCTCTTACAGAGGAGCTTCTCCTTATTTCTTAGCCTTTGTGTACTATGAGTCTGCATCTGTCTTTTTCCAGGTGGACCTCATATGGGAGGATGCCCTGTTTATGTTTGAGTATTTTAAGCCCAAGACCCTACCTGAATTTGAT
>CABHPQ010142487.1:0-14861 GCA_902168405.1 Peromyscus aztecus
TGATACAGAATGGGATGATGGACTGCCTTTCATAAACATATAGAATGTTTTATTCAAGCATAAAATTGTATCCCATAAATGTGTTTAATTTTTATTTATCAGTTATACTAAAAGAATATTAATGAAAGGTGACCAGCCGTTAAATGAGAAACAATGAAAAATAGAAACATTAAAAATAAAGCTAACTCGGGCTGCAGAGATGGCTCAGCAGTTAAGAGCACTGGCCGCTCTTCCAGAGGTTCTGAGTTTCAATTCCCAGCAATCACATGGTGGCTCACAACGATCCATAATGAGATCTGGTGCCCTCTTCTGGCCTGCAAGCACTCATGCAAGCAGAACACTGTATATATAATAAATAAATAAATCTAAAAAAATAAAATAAAAAAGCTAACTCAAAAGGCAATACATTGTTACTTAGTATGCACAAAAAAAGGAAAAAGAAATGGAAGAAATTAAAAGTTCACTCACTACATATACAATCCTTACTAGAATTCTTTATTATAAAAAGTAATCAAACATACAAGAAATATGCTCTAGTATTTACTCAACAAATTAAAAAGAATGAGGCTGGAATTACAAGCTTGCATGACCATGCTCAGTTTAAGAAGTACTGGTGACGAACCCAGAGCTCCATGTGTGCTCTCTACCAACTGAGCTACAGCCTCAGTCTGTAACTGCATACTTCAAGTAAAGCAGACAAACACTACTATATCATTTGATTTTAACATGAAAAGGTTGTCAAGTGTATGAAATAACTAAAGCTTTCTTACCAGAATTTTTTTCCTCATTATTCTGTTCCTTCTCCAAATCGTTCTTAAATGCTGCTGGCATGTTGGTAGATATATTGAATTCAATTTTTTTATTGCCTACAGGTTGTGGTTGGTCAAATACATCTGATGGCAACAGCACAGGATGCAAACTGGTATTTATAAACAATCATAAGATTATTATTTAAAATAAAATTCTAAGAACATTATTTTAGATTTTCTTTAAATTTAAAAAGCTCATGATGATAAAACATTCTATACATTTTAGGCACTACACAAAATGACTAGATTTAGTACTCCAATAAAGCTCAACAGATGGTAATGGCACTATTAAACACCTAATTCATAAATGAGGGAACTGAGATTAAAAAAAAGTTTAATAAATAAAGTCATTTGGTAAATAAAGAAGTTGGAACTTATCTATTCATTTTAAACAGCAGATTTACCAGGGGCAGGGAGGTGCGCACTTGTTCAGTCAGTGTAAAAGAATAACTTTTGTTTGTTATTTATTTTTTATGTGTGGTGAGGAACATTTTTAGATCAGAAGACAAACTGTGGTAGATAGCTCTTTCCTTCCGCCATGTGGATATTTAGTATCAAACTCTAATCATCACCATTGGCCACAAGAACCTTTACCCATAAAAGCACCTTGCCAGACCATTTAACACAGGAGTAAGCTTGGTATATGTAGCAGAGAATTACTGTGAACTTCTAATCATTCTGTGTCCCTCACCCAAGTGCTAGGATTACAGGTATATACCTCATCATCTGGCAGTATTTTTAATACAGTATATATTGTATACTATGTAATCAGTGCTGTGGTATGCAACTTAACAGTCACTAGCTACACGTAGATAGTGAATTCTATAAAGAAAAATGTCTAACTACTCAACATTTTTATACAGATTGTATGGTGAAATATTTTGTGTACAATGGATTAAGTAATTATAACTAGCCTTGATTTGCTCATTTTTACTGTGTAGTACGGCTACTAGAAAATGAGACTTGCATTGTTTTTTCTGTTTAGCATTGTTAAGAGTTAAAAGCATGGGGCTGCCATGTCAACACAGAAAGAGGTTAAGGTGTCATAATTTACACATAAGATTATTTCTATTAAAACGTAACTTGTAGAAGAGTTAAATGAAGTTAAAATTGCAATCACTAGTAAGAAGTAGTAAATATGCCTAATAAGAGAAGATATGAATGTGAAGTGAATACTGAATATTATTAAATGCTGGTAAACAAATAGAATTTTGAAAACTTTATAAGTTTGGCAAACAGAAACCCAGTAATCAAGTAAGAAAATTGACAAACTGCCAGACTGAAGAATAATGAGTTAAGTGAATAATCAAAGCACATACAAACAACCCTCATTTCATAAGTATACATAAAACTACCTTTGTGAAGTTGACGAAGGTATATTCAACATATCCTTTATTTTTCGCTTTTTTCTCACTTGGCGTGGCTTTGTGGCTTTGGGTCTTTTGGGCTGGAGATTTGCTAGTTCCATTAGTTTGTTCATTCTGTTGAGAAAAGGGAAGGTAAACAAGAGTTGATATTCTAGAATATGGTTTATATCTCTAATACGAATATATTTAAAACTAATTATGATAACTTTAAAGCCAACAATAGGTATAATCAATATGAATAAAATTCACATTCTAAGTTGAACTGTACCATTTAAATCTTATTTTTAATAAAACCATGCGTTTAAAATATTTACACAAAGTGACTAGAGAGTCTGTCTAGTGTTTTATCATTAATTTTGGTGTATCCTTACAAAACAATGTAACAAAAATTCAGGACATTTTCCCTTTCTATTTTTAAGCATTCTGTCTTATTAACCTGTTTTCCTATGGAATATGAATGATGTGTCCCAATGGTATTCCATAAATTCCTTGTGCATGCCTAGATGTCTAGAAATTCCTTATTCTGATCATTATTTCTCTTATTACCTCATTAGCATCACCATATTTATTAATTTCTCCATCACATTTAGTTTAAGAAAAAAGTTTCCAAATACTAAAGTTGCTTGTAAGTAACAAGTAGAAACTGACAACTGTTAGCTCATATACAACTTTCTTCCATTATGACTCTGGTCAGTTAATGTTTAGAATGGATCCTATTTGGATAGTTTGGTATCTGTCACAAAGAAGCAATTAAAAACAACTCAGTACAATTCTCTCAGGGCTTCATTTATTAAACTTGAAGGTAAAATGGACATACACATACAACACATTATATAGAAAGGTAGGTGTGGTTAAAAAATTTTAGGGTATTTTTCTAATAAACAGGTGAAAGTATAAGCATATACTACATAGTAGGAAATTTCACAACAATCAAGTCTCATAAAAACTTGCATTAAAAAGTTGAGCACGGTAGCACACAGCTGTAATCCAGCACTCAAGGAGCAGTGGAAGGAAGATTTCAAACTTGGCCCAGTATATATAGCAAATTCCTGGCAGCTAGGGTTAAAGAGTGGGACTGTTTCTAGAAGTTTCCAAACCAAACACAATAAAAATGTTATTAAAAATACAAACATCTGAATATTCAAAACACACGCTAAGCATTAAAATTATCCACCCAAAATATATCAACCTTCTAAAACAAGACCAGGCATATAATAAAAAATTAATAAATATTTGACAACTAAATAGATTTCTTAAAAATTTTGTCTTATTCCCAGCAGGTAATAAAAACATGCATTAGAAATTGGATTTGTTTTCTTTTAAGACTCAAGATGAATTTTAGGCAGAATTTTATGCTACATTTCTAATTAGAAACTTACAAAAATTAAAATGGGTTTAGTCTAGAATATTAGAGCATTTCTAATTAGGATCACTACTTTTACTTTTTAAAGTATTCCTAAATAGCACTACAAGTTTACTAAAAAAATTTTAAATTATCTAAGAGAATAATTAACAAAATGTAATATTTTATATTACTCTTTAGCTTGAGCAGGGGTCACACTAATCTTCTCTGTATCATTCCAATCTTAGTGTATGTGCTGCTAAAGAGAGCGCTACTAGCTTGTAGTAAGATAGATTACCATGAAGAACTACCTGCTTTGCTAAACATCTCCCTTCCAAAAAGATTCTATCCATCTTACTTAGTAGTTTGAGTGCCACCAGCAATTTGACTTTTCCAAAGAGAAGAAAATCACTATTTAGATGGGCAATGGCTTAGTAAAACTGTTGTTGATTAAATGTTTTCCAAGTCTCTGTTTGGGTCCTGACTCATACTAATACTTCCCTTTTATATCTGACTTTTTGCATAATTAGTGAAGATTCATATCATTACCCATTAATTACCATAAGGTAGGGGTTGGCCCAAGGACCAAATCAAGCTAGCTATCCGCTCTTGTATATATATAAAGTTTTGCTGGAACACACCGCACCTATTCATGAGGTATAAATATGGCTGCTTTCCTGCCATGAGAGGAGAAGTCGTGATATGTGACCAACACCACACCTCACTCAAGAAGTAAAAGCATTTCTTCTTTGGATTTACAAAGAAAATGTTTGGTCAATTCTTGTACTAAGATAGGTTTAATTATATCCCAGGAAATTGTTAAGGAATACACAATTATTTTTTTTTAACAGAAACTTTAAATAAACATGTAGAATCTCCAGGTCAATCAATGAGGGCAGTAACTAGCATGAATGGTTATGCATAAAGAACTTCCAAAATTCCTCTAGAAATCATTCTGAAGAGAACAAGAGTATAGGGCAATCAGCTGTTCAAAATATGAAGCCAATTAATGCTTATTATCTAAGAAGTTTTTTTCTACGGAAGTCATGCCAAACACTGAATAATTAGTGAATAAAACAATATATCCAAAGAAATGTGGGTTATCTTCCTTACTGCTTATAGCATATGATCAGATGATAATACACAACTATGTTTTATGCAAGAGATGTCTTATTTAACAAATATTAATGATTTAACATATATTCAATGCTATTACAACTTTGGCCCAATTTTCTCTGTAAGATATAGTTTCGTTGAGCTTAAAATCACTAGACCACAGTTAAACTTTATAACTGAAAATCGTTTTGAATGTATTAATGAGTAATAAAATGAAAGTATGAAAAACAAATGAAATTAGACCATTAAAAAAATATGACACATGTGACTAGTATGAGAGTTAAAACAAGAATGTAGAAGATAACTGCTATAATTTGAATATGAACTATTTCCTAATGGCCTGTTGTGAAAAGCTTGATTCCAAACATGGTAGAAGCTGCTGAGGACCCTTGGGTTATTTAGGATATACTCTCAAAGAGGTTGTGGAACCCTGATTTCTTCATTTCTCTAGTTTTTAAGGTTCTAAGTTGAGTACTCCTGTGCTGTCTTGTGATCTGCTATGATGGACTGTTTAACCAGAGATCTAAAGAAGTGGGAACACAGCTGTGCATGGACTGTACCCTCCCAAACTGTGAGCCAAAGACGATTTTGTTTTTGCATACTAACTCTCCCGTACTTCAGTATAATGCTGGTATGCTGACTAACACTGGCTACTCTGCATCTCATTTAGGATCCTACGTGTCAAGTGTGTCAGTTTTTCAGGACATTGTTTATACTCTTACCTGTGAAACACCTTATAAATACATCAAGCCCTTGTAAAAAAAAATTACAAGTTAGAAAAACAATGAAAGTTTTCTTTTTAAAGAAGACCAAAGGTAATTTTGGAGCTACTAAAATTTTAACAAGCAAAGTAACAAATACAGAATCATAAATAATGAGGCTCAATTGTACTCTGTCATACTAAAATCATCAATCTAAAAAATTATTCTCCATCCAAAAACTTTTTCAAAGACCCTACCTAGCATTCACTGAGCTACTGCATATGCTCAAGATCTTGGGGAGGTTTGAGATACAGTTTAATGCAGTCTAGTTTTGAATAAATTATATGTGAAATATAGGAAGAGCAAGTCTTTTCCACATTCTTATTCTCAGAACAAAAATAAGTCATATATGTCATATCACAAACCTCTGTCGATCCTCGTCATCACTGCTTTCATATTCTGATTCTTTACTAGATAAATCCTCATCCTCGTCTGGCAAGGGAGGTTCCTCAGGTGGTTGAGGTGATGTAGGTGGAAGGGGTGCATGCAATGGCATATAGTCCTCATACTATTTAAAAGAACAAAACAAACACTATGGAAACTAATGATATTCACGGAGTAGACAAATTATTTTGTATAAATTCTTGATTCTCATCAACAGATTCTCATGCCACAGAAATACTTGATTCTTATTTCTCTTCCTCGATACATTCAATGTACATTCAGGGATATCTGTGATGGTAGACTATCTTAGCCATCTAACTATATAAAACTTGGAAATATACCTTGTATTTCACCATGTAAATTACCCCATGGAATAAGAACTTAAAGTCTACATGTAATCCTCCCTGTTTCTGATCTACAATATGTTCTAATCAGCATGGATAGGCACATAATGAAGACAACTTGGGTCTTATGAATGACTCAAAACATCCCTCCTTCCCTATTATTTGAAATGGAATAGCCATGACAAGACATGACTTACTATATTAATAGTATCTAATACTACCTTAATAAATTTCTAAGCAACAAGTACATGGTGGTATCATAATAAAAGTTAGAAAGCTAATAATTCATACAACAGAACAGTAGTCAACTTCAAAGAAAACTCTTTTATCTGTATGTTAAAAGCCAAAATAATTTTCCATTAATACTATTGATAAATACAGAGTACCACTGTGAAATAACTTCAAGAACTGACAGCCTACTATGTAAATTAGTGAACAACTTTTAGCAACCTTATTTACCTTTCCAAATGAAGCTAGCTGTATCTGAATTAAAACCACAGCAACAAATTTTTAGATAATTCATTTAAATAAAATTATCTTTTACTTACAGGATAATATGATATTTGGGATCAAAGGACATAAAACTGGAAGAAATTTTGGCTTTACTAACGAAAGCGATTCTTCCATAGTCTCACTTTCTTCCATTTTCAGTTCTCAACTTTACTATTAGTATATCCAAAGTTGTTACAAAACTGCTAACATTGACCACTCAGGAAAGAAAATGGTGGCTTCTAAACTCTAAGAACTTCTTACCATAGGGGGTCGTGCAGTAATAGGTCCAAATGGGGTGGGCAAATTCATTTTATTCATAAGATGAAGCACCTTAAAGGAGCAAAATATTTAAATGTCACATGGAATTAAAGTCATGATTAATCTCATATATTTTACATAATTAAAAAAATTCAGAAAAACATTCTTTTGTTCTGAGAAAGTCTCAGTACACAGACCAGGCTCATCTTGACTCACAGAGATCCTCCTGCCTCTGCCTTCTCAGTGTTGGAATTTAAGGCCTGTACTACTATACCCAGCATGTAAAAAAAAATGCTTGATTAATGTAGTAAAAACCAGAGTCACTCTCTGGCCTTCATAGTTCTTAAAACAAGAGAAAATAAAGCACCAGTGTATATCAGAACCTTGATCCTCCTACAATATTTCTCATTTCTACAAATACATTGATTTTAATTCCTATTACTAAGAATATAATGGTCTTACAATGTAAAAACCTACTGAAAATGTTCTCATACAATTGTCCTTGTTTACTGAGGGACCATGAAACAAAGAAAAAAGAAAATACATACCATCTATATTTTATAATTCTAGGAAGTAACATATTACCATCAAGTTTTTCAAGCATTTGCCGAACCAATACCTTTTCTTTAAGGATTTCTCTAAGTCAGTGCTATACTCAAGTAACAGTTATAACAAAGAACATCATCCATTGTAGCCCTCTATTAGTATCCATTCACTGTATTTATGAAGTTATTGAGAGTAGCATGTGACAATTCACCACATTTTAAACACTAAATAGAACACCGTCTCTCTGGAATTACTAAGTTTCCTACGTTACAAATATGTTACAAGCATCAGCATCAGCACAGTTTAGATCTAAAGTACCAAGTTATAACTCTCATCCAATAGGCAAAAGTGAAGTGGATTCTACATACCTGTACATAGAACTTGGGCACACTTGCCAGAGCATTTACTATATTTGCAAGGATTGTACTTGAAGGTGGTGGGTACATATATTTGAGGCATGAATTTAGAGGAAAAGTCAGCCTAAAAAAATGAAGAAATATGCTTATTACATTTTAATAATTCCCTATCAGTAACTCACTTTAGATAATCTATTAACACACAAAGCTGCCAAAATGATAACAGTCTTGTATTTATCTTATTTCTTAATATTCCTATTACCTTAAAGAAAATGGAAGCATTTCTTATCAGAGTTCACTTATAGACCTGAACACTTTAACACACTTCATGCCTAATTAAATTCAGTGAAAAAAAAAAACTCATACCTAAAAACTTTTTTTCAAAACATTAAATTATACATGACATATTAAAAAGTTGACTTTAAAAACTATCCTACTTACAGTATGTATGTGTAATATATGTACACACACACAGCAACAAAGGCAGAATAATAACAAATAACAAAAATGCAAACCCATGATTTGGTGCAATTCCATTTTCTATTGTTAAAAAGTCAGGCTCTTTCTTCTCTTTATCATCTTCTACAATGTCATCAGATCTAGAAGATACAGAATCACAAATGATATTATCTTTAGAAAGAGTGAGAAACTGTACACAGAAAAGAAAAATCTTTTCAAACATGTCATTATGAAATCAATTTCATTAGGAAAAAAAACAAATAAGCACTGATGAGAAAAAAAAGAAGAGTATAATTAATCTCTACTTAATCCCCATAGCCTATGGCAATTTCAAATGATCCCAAGAAAACTAAAATACACATTATATTATTCAGGTGTTGGGGAACTCAGATCTTTTTAATGTGCATCTATAAACAAAATTACAGATTTGGAGGGCCTTACCTCTTTCACCTTCATCTCTTAAATTTCTGATTCTAATAAGATTGGGTCTTACATTAAAAGGCCTAGGATGTTGTAATTCAGCCAAGTTCCTGTATGATGAAGGTAGTTTGGGTATTAAACTTTGAGGTCAACTAGTGTAATGAAACTCTGCAAAGGCTAGGATTAGAACTAAAATATCGTGCTTTAATTTTTTTCTTTTATTGAAAATAGATTTTTTTTTTCTCATACAATATATCCTGATTATAGTCCCCTCCTTCTACTCTTCTCAGCTCCTCTCCACTTCCCCTCCCCTCTGGATCTGCTCCCTTTCTGTCATTAGAAAAGAACAGGCTTCTAAGAGGTAACAACCAAACATGACAAGATATAATAAGGATGAAGGAAAAAACTATTACATTGAAATTGAGCAGAGCAACCTAGTAGGAGGAAAAGGGTCCCAAGAGAAGGCAAAAGAGACAGAGATAGTTCCACCCTCACTACTAGGAGTCTCACAAAAACACCAAGCTAACAACCATAACATATGCAGAGGACCTAGCACAGACCCATGCAGGTTCCATGATTGCTGTTTGAGTCTCTGTGAGCCCCTATGAGCACTACTTAATTGATTCTGGGGGCTGTGTCCTCCATCTCCCCCTTGGCTCCTACAATCTTTCTACCTCCTCTTCTGTGGGATTCCCTGGGTTCTGAGGGGAGGGATCTGATTGCACTAGGGGCAGCTGGGGACTGGAGTAGAATAGGGGAGAAATAAGGTGGAGGGAGAGAATTAAGGGAGAGACAGCTGGAACTGGGGGAACATTGGTGGGTGGTGTGGAAACCTAGTGCAGTGGAAACTTCCTGGAATATAGGAAGGTGATCCTAATGTGAGGACCCCAGTAATGGGGGATATAGAGTCTCAACTGACCATCTCTTGTTGCCAGACAAGGCCTCCAGTTTAGGGACTGGGTTACACTAGATTGAGTTGCTGGGCAACAGGGTCTCATGGGAATTCTCAAACAACTGTTTGCTGTTGCTAAGACAAAGGGTTGCTCTCCATAAACTGACAGTGAGGCCCCAATGCCAAGGACAACATCCACACAAACTCACTGAACAAGGAGGGAGAAACTGAGCTGGTGCCTACATGGAAGGCACCCCTATATTCTAGTGTCTTTGGTGCAGTAAGGTACTCTGCAGGCTACAGAAAGAGAAATGTGGACAGCAACCCAATCACAAAACCTTTAGCCTACAGTCTGTCCTGCCTGCAACAGTGGCACAGAACCTGGGGGGTAGCCAACCATGTCTGATTTTACGTCAGGCCCACTCCACTAGTGGGAACTCATGCCTAACACGCTTGGGTAACTGAGAACCAGAGACTAGACAGCTCAGAGAGCTACAGTAAAACAAACACTATTGGTCTTAAAAAAAAAAATTTCATTAAAATGACTCCTGATGAAATGCCTATTCAGGACACCTTATTATCTCTAATAAAGAGTATTATTCCTACAGGTTGAAATCTGAAATCTACTGAAATTTGAAACTTTGAGGCAACATGTTACAAATTAAATTCTTTTTTTTTTGGTTTTTCAAGACAGGGTTTCTCTGTGTAGCTTTGCGCCTCTCCTGGAACTCACTCTGTAGACCAGGCTGGCCTCGAACTCACAGAGATCCGCCTGGCTCTGCCTCCCAAGTGCTGGGATTAAAGACATGCGCCACCACCGCCCGGCTTACAAATTAAATTCTACTGGTAACCTCACATAACAGATCATAGAACAGGGACACACTGAAAATATTATATAAATTACCTTCAGGCAAAGTATACAAGGCAGATATGAAACAAACGAATTCCATATTTAGGCTTGGGATAACACTTCAAAGATAATCATGTATTGGTAAATATTCCAAAGAAAATCCTATTTATCCCAAACATTTTGGACAATGGATAACCAACCTATAGTTGCCCTTCTTCCATAAAAGTAGAATGCCACCAACCCTACTTCCTTTTACTTTTGTTACCTTTCAAGGCTTAGTCCTCAGCACAACTAGAAACAGAAATACTGCTTTACTTTTTAGATTCATCAGAACAACATTTTATTATGCTTTCAACTTATTTGTCTGTGAACAATGCAATAACTGTAAAAATGATTGAACACACACACACACAAAGTCCTTTTCAAGATGGTAGGAAAATATGAACATCTACATACCTTTTCTTTTTCTCTGCATTTGAGGTGGGACATGGGGAATGAACTCGATCTTGCTCTTTTGCAAATTCAACAACTAAAGTATGGCCTAGAAGTTTCAGCTGATGGAGTCTTGTCAATGCCTTTAGGTACGACAATAAAAAAAATGCGATTAAAAAAAATCACTTGTTAAATCATCTTAATTGAACCAAATTTATATTCTTTTACTATTAATATTGTACCTATTTCCTTCTCAGGCTATGTTATTATTATTACTTCTCAAATTACTGTACTTTAGTACAATGAAATCTAACTGACTCCAATATTCTGTTAACTGCTTATACCTAAGCTGAATATAGCAACAAAAAAAACCACAATAAATCTTGTGGTCACACACAGTAAATTCCAACCACAAAAATCTCAAGGTGAAGGGTCACCTTGATCTCCAAGGTGAGAGAATCTCCAAGAGAAAATTTTGTTATGTTTTCCTTGGTATGTAACCTCACAGTTTCTTCTCCTACCCGCTTAGCATATCACCTTCTGTCCTACTTTGGAGACAAAAGAGTACTCTGGACTATAAATCATCCTATCTGCATCCTCATGCTCCACTTTGTATCCATTATCACAAATTAGCTGTCCACATATTCTAAATCCAGCTGTTATCAACTAAACTCCATCCTCTATCATCTGATGTCTTTCTTTAGCTACTCTTTGGACCAGTGGTTCTCAACCTTTCTAATGCTGAGACCCTTTAATACATTTCCTCATGTTGTGGTGACCCCCAACCATGAAAGTATTTATTTCACTGCTACTCCATAACTTTAATTTTGCTAGAGTTATGAGTTGTAACATATAACTGATATGTAGGATAGCTGTTTTTGACCTCAAAGCATTGTGACCCACAGATTGAGACCCACTGCACTAAACGTGAGGGAATGTTTCAGAATATTCCTTTACACTGTATGAAGATGTATCACTGTGATTCATTAACAGAGCTGAATGGCCAAGAGCTGGCAGGAAGAGATTAGGCGGGACTTCCAGTGAAAGAGAGGACTCAGAGAGGAAGAAAGATGAGCTGCAAGCCAGACATGGAGAAATCAGCATGAGCAATACGAAGAGATGAGGTAATGAGACGCACAACAGAACGTAGATTAAAATAAATGGGTTAATTTAAGTTATAAGAGCTAGTAGAACAAGCCTAAGCTAAGGCCAAGCTTTCATAATTAATGCCTCAACTGAAGGCACTAGGCTCTGCTGACTCCTCATGGGAAGCTTTATCTTGTCAGAGAAGGGAATGGAGGGTGGGTTGGGGGGGGGGAGGCTGGGGGGTGGGAGGAGGGAAGAGAGGGGGATCTGTGGTTAGTATGTAAATTGAATAAAAAAAATTCTTATTAAAAAAAAAGGCTTCGTGTCATGCCGTTATTTAGGAGCTGGCAGTACAGAGAAAGACTTGCTACAAGGGCAAGTATTAACTACATTATGTTTTACGTCATCATTCAAGTACATAAACTATATTCTCTAATAATCATATAAAATCATTCAGACAATTATGGGGTAAAATATGGATGCAAACAAGTTTAATATCTCTTATCTGATATGTCTGGGATCTGAGTTCAGATTTTTGGGTTCTTTCATGTTTTAAATATTCACAGAAATAATCAAGCATCATGGAGGTAACATCTAAGTCTAAACATGGTATTCACTTGCATCATATATGACACACAGACTCAAGAAACTTATACAATATTTTTAATGTATGCAGTTTGACTGTGGCCTGTTAACTGAGATACAGAATAAAACTTTTCACTTGTGACATGTCAGAAGTCAGAACATTCAAGTTTTGGATCATCTCACATTAAGGATGCTCCATATTTTTAAAATTACAGTATTCCTCCTTGATGAAGCTTTGGGTTATTTCTATTTGATTTTTCTCCCTGTTTTATGAAGAGTATGGGCAGAGTGTGGTTTAATCTCAAAACCCAGAAGGCAGAGGCAGAAACAGTGGCAAGGTAGATCTCTGAGTTGGATGCCAGCCTGGTCTACAGTGAGCTCCAGGTCAATCACGACTACATTTTGAGATCTTGTTTCCAAATAAGGCCCTGATTAACTCTGATTAGTAAGACTATGCTCATATCTCAGTTATGTCTCAATCACAGACTCTCTCCCTAATTTCTCTTTTGCATCAAGATAGCATGTTTTTCAGTTTTGCATTTCCTTGTTCTTCCTTTCTTTCTTTTTTTAAAATGCAGTATTTCTCTAGGTTTTTTTTTTTCTTCTTGATTAATCATCCTTTGTCCCATCATAGCCATTTACATATTTGAAGAAACTTTCTTAACCTTGCTCAGCACAAGAAAATATTTTAAAATGTTTATGATTTCCATAGAAGTATTCCAAAGACTCCTCAAAATTAACAGATAACATAAGAATTCATTACACGTCTGTGTAAAGACCCTTATCTTCCTTTTTCATATAAGCTTATCAGTCCAAAGATCTTGAACTAGGGCCAGGAAGAGAGCTCAGCTGGTAAAGATGCTTGCTGCCAAGACTGATAATCTGAGTCCTATCCTGAGACACATACTGTGAAAGGAGAAACCAACTCCTGTCCTCTGACCTCCACATCTGTGTAGTAGCAAATGTGCAAATAAAACATGCACATAGGTGGAAATAAATAAAATTGTAAAACAAAAATTAAGATCCTGAACTACTCTTTTGTTGTTAGTCTTATATCACTAAGACCTACAAACTTTATTTCTGTAGAACTGGAATTTCAACTCAGGACCCTGTGTATCCTATGCAATACTCTACTGAATTATTTCTGTAGCCTAAGACCCATAAACAACTTCTCTCCAAAGAATACATATACTTCTCTCTCTTTATTTTCTTATTGCCCTCTTCAGATTCATATTCTTGCCTCTGCCTCTAAAACAGCTTCCCATGTTGTCTTTCTATCTCCAATTTTTCTCTTCATCCAATCCACTATTTAACTATCAACCCTATCATATACTTTTCATATTTTTAGCCTTCTCAAAAGTTTCAGTTCTTTTAGGTCACCTACTGAACAAAATTTATTAACTATCTTCTACTTAAATATAGACTCAATTTTTTAGTTCTATTACTGCCACTGCCTTTAGCTCCTGCCTGACTTATTAAGAGTCTATGCCCAATTTTATTGTTTCAGAAACCTGAAAGAACAATTTCTCCTGTTTTCATCTCAAAATTTCATGACTCACTTGAGGCCTAGTTCAAAGATAATAGCTTTTACAAATGATTCCTTAGGTTTATACCTTTTAATATTAAAAAAGTACTATAAACATTAGAGATATTTATATAATATCCTTTAGAATTTCCTTAAAAACTTATATATGATATTATTATTACCTTGCTTAATAATTTATGATTCTTACATCTCAGTATCTAACCACTGGACAAGCTCTAAAATCTGCTAAGCTAATTGTACCCTTTTGGGGAAACTCTTGGAACAGAAATGATTATGCTTTTGAAAATAACAGTTTACTATTACCTTCCACTTCTGTCCTAAGATGGGATAAGAAATCTCTGAAAGCTTTAATAATAAAGAAAAAGACATACCTTTATTGCTGCTTTTTCATTAGGGAAAGTAGCAAATGCTGTATGTTTCTGAAAAAAAAAATTAAGGTACATATTATTTCCAGTATGATTTCTCATAAAAAGTAACATTTTAATAGAATTTAATAATAAAATTCTGGGAAAGGATGGAAATTTTAGACTAACTGTTTGCTTATTCATTCATTCAATTTATTTATTTATTTAGTGTGTTGGTTTCAGTTTATTTATTTATTTATTTATTTGTTTGTTTGTACTAGTTTCAGTCTAGTGGTTTGAAATCTTTCTTGGGTCAAATTTCTTGAACTTGAAATCTCTTCAGCCTTTGAACATAAGTGGATAAGGACAAACACAATATGTTTATAATAGCAAACAGTTCAACAGACCACAACTTCAAAAATATCTATATTGGGGGGCTAGAGGAATGGGTCTGTGGTAAAAATGGGTAGAG
>CABHPQ010142488.1:213-15663 GCA_902168405.1 Peromyscus aztecus
AAAATAAAATAAAATTTGAGATAAATATATAAATAAGACATAAAGGCGGGAGGACTCCTTGGGAGAGAGGGGATGAGGGAGGGAAGGGGGATGTGTGAGGAAAATACCATGCCTGAAAATGTAACAGTAAAGTCCAGTTATTTGTACACTAACATGAAAAAATTAATAATTTTTTAAATTTGTTTGTTTGTTTGTTTGTTTCTTGTTTTTCAAGACAGGGTTCCTCTGTGAAACAGACCTGGCTGTCTTGGAACTCACTCTGTAGATCAGACTGGCCTTGAACTCACAATAAAAATATTTTAAAAGAGAACTTGCACGCATTTCCCAGGGGCTCAAGTTGGCGTAGCTGCCCCAGCTGCCACATTCTAACTCACCCTAACAGTCAGCTCCTCAGCCCGCCCACTATTCTGCTATGTAGCTCCAGGTACCACACAGCCTGGGCTCAATGGAGACTCAGAATTCATCTCTGTTCTTCCATTTGCAGAAAAAAAAAAGCTTTAGCAGGAAGAACAAGAGTTACAAACATCACTAGGGTAGAAGGCAAGGGGGACCAGATCGCCTCACTGAAAAGTGCTAGCAATTTAAACTGGTCGTCACCGTTCCAGAAAGTTCTTAGGTCCTTGTTCAGAGGCATGCCGCGCCTTGTCCTCCTCCTTTTCTCTCTTCCAGACAGCCCCACTCAGTTCACGCTGTTTCTAACCAGAGAGCACTCTGAGTTGGTGCCCTGGGTCGGCACGCTCGTCAGAACGCTATCTGAAAGCCAGACTACGCATCCCTGAAGAGGCTGTGGCTGGCTGTGAAGACACAGGCCCTGGGCTGGTGATCTGGTGAGTGCGGGCTGCAAAGACTGAACTTGAGTTCAACCCCTGGGACTCACATGGTGGAAGGAGGGACTGGCTTCTGAAAATTGTCCTTTGACCTCCACGTGTGCCGTGGCATGCTTGGGGTTAGGAGATGCATACACATATTTCTATGCTCCACTATCATAAATGAATTTAAAAAAATGTAAGTCCCGGGCCCCTCCAGTTCACTAGGCACATCCTTCACACATTTATTTGGTTTTGTTTGTGCCAATGCTAGGGATGGAGCCTAGAACTTGCAGTATCCTGAGCGAGGACTCTACCACTCAGTTCCCTGCCCCTCCATGCACACTTTTTTTTTTTTTTTTTTTTTTTTTGAGACAAGGTCTTATATAGACTAGACTGGACTCAACTCTTGCTATATAGGCAAGGATGACCTTGAACTTGGGACCCTCCTTGCCTTCACCTTCCAAGTTCTGGAATTATAGGAGTGAGCCACTAGGCCCAGTTTGTTTGGTGCTGGGGATTGAGCCCCGGGCTTCATGCATACTTATGTGAGTGTTCAACCAATTGAGCCACATCTGCAGTCCCTCCCTACCCCTTTGTTTTAAACAAAAATGGGCTCATCCCATGCATTCTCTGTGACAACCAGAGCTCAGATTCTTTTTTTTTCACAATTTCTTTTTTCTTTTTTTAAATTTTATTTTATAATTTAATTTAATTTTACATATTAGCCACGGATTCCCTTGTCCTCCCCCTCCCGTGCCCCCCCCTCCCCCCCCCCCCTCCCCCCTTCCCATCTTCTCCAGGGCAAAGACTGCCCTGGGGATTGAGTTCAACCTGGTAGATTCAGTTCAGGCAGGTCCAGTCAGAGCTCAGATCCTTTCTCTCCATTTTAAGAACGAAGAAACTGAAGTAAAGTCCTCGGTTTTCTCTCAAAGCCTCTCTGCTCAGTTCCTCCTCCCCTGGCTTCAAGCCAGTGGGAGGTTTATCCCTCAACACGCTTGCAGCCATTCAGCACTAGTGTGTTTAATGTGGGATTGGGCACCTTTGTCCTGCTCGATGGATGGCCTGTCTTGGGGATCGAGTGCGTAGTAAGTTCTATTAGGCATGGCTTCCCAGAGAAACAGAACTGCTCAGGGGCCTGAAAAGATGGCTCTACGATGAAGAGCACTGGCTGTTCTTGCAGAGGACCTGGGTTCACTTCCCAGCACCCACATGGCAGCTCACAACCACGTGTAATTCCAGTTTTAGGGGATCTGACTCCCTCTTCTGGCTTCCATGGACTCTTGCACACATATGGAACTCATAAACCCATGCAGGCACACGCACATACACACAATAAATCTTTTTTAAAAATTGATCCATGAAATCATGGAGTCTGCCAAAACCCAAATCTGTGAGGTAGACCAGTAGGCTGGAGACCCTGAGAAGGGTTGATGTAGAAGTTTGAGTCCAGAGGCTAGCTGTCTGTTGGTCTGAGCCAGATTTCATTTGCTCTTGGCAGCTTTCACATGACTGATGAGGCCCACCACATCATGCTTTACCCAGAAGCCTCCTATTTGCTATTTGCGTGATAATCTTATTTGAAGCACAGTACCATCCAGAGCAGGTCTGGTAGGGGAGTGCATGCCTGTAATCCCAGAATTTGGGAGGCTGAGGCAGGAGGATACACAGTTCAAGGCCAGACTCAGTAACATAGTGAGGGTTTGTTTCAAAAAGCCAGGGGTGGGGGTGGGGATAGGATTTCTTCCTTTCTGGCCATCAGCCAAGTTGCCACATAAGTTGGTGTTATTTTGTGTTATGATTTTTCAGTTGCCAGACACAAACATGGTGCACTTCCACACATGCAGGCAGAACACTCAAGTACATAAAATAAAAATAAATCTTAAGAAAAAAAAAAGTCTGGTTGGGGATTTAGCTCAGTGGTAGAGCGCTTGCCTAGCAAGCTCAAGGCCCTGGGTTCGGTCCTCAGCTCTGAAAAAAAAAAGAAAAAGAAAAAAAAGTCTGCAAAGCTGGGTGTGGTGGCTCATGCCTTTAATCCCAGTACTTGAGAGGCAGAGGCAGGTAGATCTCCAAATTCTAGCCCAGCCTGGTCTACAGAGTGAGTTCCAGTACAGCCAGAGTTCCACAGAGTAAATCCTGTCTCAAAAAAAAAAAAAAAAAAAGAAAAAAAAAAAAAAAAAATGCAATAGCACATGAAATCATTATGCAATATTTATGTCTGCACTGTAGCTTTTTTAAAAAAATTATTTTATTAGCCCTCTCTCTGCCTCCCTATCTATCTATCTATCTATCTATCTATCTATCTATCTATCTATCTAGTTTCTAATTTATGCAGAATCTCTCTACATAGCCCTGACTGTCATGGAACTCAGTATGTAGACCAGACTAGCCTTAAACTCACCTGCTTCTGCCTCCCAAATTCTGAGATTAAAGGCTTGTGCCACCATGGCTGACCCTATTTTATTTTTATCCATTTTATGTGTATGGGTGTTTTGCCTACATGCAATGTTTATGCACCACTTGTGTGTCTGGTGCCCTGAGGAGGCCAGAAGAGGATGGAAATATAGAAGAAGGTTGTGAGCTGCCATGTGGGTGCTGGGAACTGAACCCAGGTCCTCTGGAAGAGCAGCCAGTGCTCTTAGCCAATGGGCCATCTCTCCAGCCACTCAATTTAATTTCTTTTGAAATGGGTTCTTGTTCTATTACTCAGGCTGGCCTCACACTGACTATGTAGCCCAAGACAGCCCAAATCTTCGAATCCACTTGCCTCAGCCCTCCAAGTGCTGAGATTACAGACATGTGCCACTATCCCCGAGTCCCTTCTGTGAGCTCCACTTGCTGTCGCTCTGGCACATGGGGCTCCCTTCCCTCTTCTGCTCAGTTTTTCCATTTACATTCACTCATCCAACAAGCCTTTCTTTCTCTTTTCTTCTTCCTTCCTTCCTTCCTTCCTTCCTTCCTTCCTTCCTTCCTTCCTTCCTTCCTTCTTTCTTTCTTTCTTTCTTTCTTTCTTTCTTTCTTTCTTTCTTTCTTTCTTTCTTTCTTTCTTTCTTTCTTTCTCCTGTTTGTTTTTGAGACAGGGTTTCTCTGTGTAGCCCTGGCTGTCCTGGAACTCACTCTATAGATGAGGATGGCCTCCAACTCAGAGATCCACCTGCCTCTGCCTCTGGAGTGCTGGGATTAAAGGCATGCATCACCATGCCCTGCTTTTTTTTAAATTTAGTTTAATGTTTTGTGTATGGGTGTTTGGTTACTTTTATGTCTGTGCATCACATGTGCCTGGTGTCAGCAGAGGCCAGAAGAGGGCGTCAGATCCCCGAAAGTGGAGTTACAGAAGGTTGTGAGCTTCCATGTGGCTGTTGGGATTGAACCCTGGGCCTCTTGAGCAGCCAGAGCTCCTATCCACTGATCCGTGTCCCCAGCCTCTGCCAATCGGAATTTCTTAAATATCTATGAGGAGGCATTCTTTATCTTTGTCCTGGGGACACAGTGGTGAATAAGAGGGACGAGATCCTGTCTTTCTGGGTTCGCATGACAGTGCTGGGGAAAGAGCTGAACCTTGTAAGTGACCAGGATAATCTCGGGGCAACTGGTGTTGGGAAGGAAGCCAGAGAGATGGACTGCACACAGGAAGTGAAAGACAGTGTAGAGTGTAGTGGCTGGGATTTAGTTTGGGCCCTGGCCTGCTGAAGTGGCTGTTCAAATCCTACCCTGAATACTTATTGGCTAAACATGTCCTGAGCACTGACAAGGTGACTGACTGTCCCCGTTTTTCAGGGCCTGAGAAGTCTCTGTGGGAACCCCAGGAAAGCCCTGGGCAACCATGATGGGTTATCCTACCTCCTGAGTGAGGGCTGAATGGGAAAGCCCCGGCTGTGGGTCAGCCGCATCACACACCACTGTGTCTACAGTGCAGAGGAGCTGGTCTGTGCAGGGTGCAGTGGGGTAAGGTAGAGCTGGGGGATGGGCAGGTGAGTAGCAGAGACGTTCTTCTTGCTTCTGGGTCTGTATCCCTGCTGGGGATTCATAAACATCCCCGCTCCCTTACAATAAACACATCCCCTTTGTCTGTTTAAATTAGCTGGATGGATTTCTAGTTTGTGTAACCAGAGTCCCAATTGACAATAGCCATAAATAACTGGAATCCAGGAAGTGTGTGCCTTCCCGGAGGCGGCTGCATGGGGGGGTGTACAGCTGTGGCATAGGGATCAATTTCCTGCCCACTTGGCTCTTCCCCAGGCAAACCTCCCTACGACTGTTTGACTCAATCCATGGTCTGTCTCAGTCTCTGAAGTCCCAGCAATTTTCTCAATGGGTCTCCTAATCCACCAGCTACCATTGTGTCTTCCAGGCTGTACAGATTTCTGCGTGGTTCACTGAACAGCTCCCCATGGTATCTAATATTCTCTTTCTATAGGAAGTGCGGGGGCCAATTATTCTATGCATATAAAGAGCTCTGCACCCCCAAGGACAGTGAAAATTCTTACTAAGCAGCAAGAACCTCTCACACGGGAGAGTGGGGCACTACAGATAACATTTTCAAATTCATTATCGTTTGGGCATCTAATTCTTCAGAATTTGGATTCCAGTAATCATAATACAGGCTATTTTCTTTTGTCTATATTTTCTGTGCTGGGTGAGGAGGGCGGGAGCACTCTCAGGGCTCAGAGAAAGTGATTTGCTCCAGAACAAGACGGTCTGCTTCTGATTGCCTGGACCAGCCTGGGATCCAGTCTGACACTCTTGCAAGAGAGCAGGCTGTGGGTGACATGCTTTGTCAGTCTGGCCAAGCCAGGCAGTTCCAGCTCCCTGGAGTCGCTACAGTTGCCATGGCACCTTCCTGGGTACCTCTCCGTGTAAACCTGGGGGCGAGCTGTTTGGAGGCAAACAGGGAAAACAGAAAAATTCTCCCGCGGATGCTGGCTCCCACGTCGAACAGCCTAGGCTCAGACTCCCTCCCAAGGCCCTGCAGGTGGACCTCAAGGGCTGGGGTCCAGATGCTGTCATTCCCCACGAGAGGAAACCGCGGCCCCAGGTACTCAATATTTCCCAAAGTGGTTTATGCCTTGGCCAAGAGATACGGAACTAGAGATCTGGGTTGGAATCTAGCCCTTGTAGGGATCATGTGACATGTGGCCAAGCCCCTTAGAAGCCCTCAGTTCAACTATTGTATGCATGTGAACATTCTTGTGTTTATTGGGAACTTTCCACTCTTGTGTGGTGTTGCAGAGCAGGAAGAAGTTTGAAGCTTTGGGTCCAGGATTCCTCCTCTCTGAGTGAGGACCATGCTCTTCACAGACTGCCGGCTGCTTTGGTAAGGATGTGCAATTGTCTACCGTCACCCCACTCAGTGTCAGACACAGTGATATGAGACTCAGGGGACCTGTCCTCTGTATTCTGCTGGTTCTCCATGTACCACGTACCTCTAACGCTCCGGACCTCAGCCTCTTTTTCTGTAGGCCGAAGGAACGTGGCGCTGGATGCTGCCTGAGCTTGCTTTCTGATGCTGCCATTCCGTGTGTCTGGTGACAGGACACAAATCCCAAGGTCCCTATTACTATGGTTACTGTGGCACACCACCCTGGCTCACTGCCAGACTGGCCCTTTGCAGGGACTGGGAGCGACTGACCAAAGGCAGGAAGTCAACTTGGGGTGTCTTCTGACTCTGCAGTGTTTGCGGCAGGCCTAGGGCCCTGCGCATGCTCCCTCGGAAGGGGCTGAGGAAGAAGGAAAGAAAAGTGTCTTGGGAGGACCTGGCTGACAAGGCCAAGAGCCAGCACTTCCTGTAGACCTGGTGCCTTAGAGCGTTGGGCACATCCTACGCGCTCCGCGCTCCGGATGGAAGCGGCACACCCTTTTAGGATCCCAGCAGGGAAGACAGGAATCCCCGAATGTGGCAGAGAGGGTCGGGAAGCCAAAGGGGATCCACAAAGAAAGGACCCAAAGAGGGAGAGAATGGTTTTCTGTAGCCAGGGGCTGCATGGAGGCATGTTTCCCTCCACCCTCAGGCTGCTTGACTGCCAGCAGCCCCAGGAAGCTGTTAGGGGAACTTCAGATACCGTTTTCATGGAGAAATCTAGAGAAGGCTCTTCTCCCCACACATGGCAGCCTGGGTTGCTGGGCTCAAAAGTTCAGGGCTCCTTACCTTCTGCACATGGCACCTAGGCCTCCACCCCTAGAGGCCCGAATGAGTCCCAGGCCTGGCAGGTCTGCGACTGATGCTCTACCCCCAGGCTGTCCCTTCCTTGCAAGCCCTGTCACCCCTACAGCAGACAAATGAGCCAACAATCCGGAAGCTTGCATCCCGTAGAGGTACTTCCTGCCAAATGTCATGGTCAGGATCTGGTCCCCGAGAGCCACAGGAGGGAAGGGGGAACCGACTCCTGCATATCTCTCACCTCCACACTGCACTGGGCCACCGACTCCTGAGCACACAGGCCCCCTCCTTCTCCAAGGTTCTATAAGCAGGAAGGACTGCTGGGGGAAACTGAGATCAGCAGAGCGGCTTGGGAGAAGCTCTCTGACCCGGTGATTTGCCAGCAATCTCGCAGAGAGTTCCAGCGATCTGGATTTGAGAGTCATCCCTCATGCTGGGGTGGCTGTCAGTGATGCCTCGGAGTTGCCCATACTCCTGTGAGTAACCCTGCACCCATATTCCTATTGGTAACCCCAAAAACTCACTGCTTCACCCAGAAGGATTTCGGTGGCAGTTACTTTGGTCTGTTGTCGGTTGCTCACGGTGTCCTCTGAGAAGAGTCAGACATTAAAGGTAGAAAGAGGTGAAACCACGGGGCCTCTTAGTCAGGTGACTGCCTAACGGGCCACAAGCCCGCAAGCCTGCGTGCAGGGACAACAGTTTCAATGAGGAATGAAGGGTATGGACAGCAGCTGGCAGCTGTTGAGGGGCCGAAACAGGCCCAGTGAGATGGCTCAGCAGGTAGAGGCCACTGACAGCCTAAGTTTGAACCCCAGGTCAAACTGGATAGAGAGAACCAACTCCCACACATTGTCCTCTGACCTGGCACACACATGCACCATACATAAACACATGTACACACACACACACACATGCACCATACATAAACACATGCACACACACACACATGCACCATACATAAACACATGTACACACACACATGCACCATACATAAACACATGTACACACACACACATGCACCATACATAAACACATGTTCACACACATGCACCATACATAAACACATGTACACACACATATGTACCATACATAAACAAACACATGTACACACACACATGCACCATATATAAACACGTGTACACACACACGTACCATACATAAACACATGTACACATACACGTACCATACATAAACATGTGTACACGCACACATGCACCATACATAAACACATGTACACACACGTACCATACATAAACACATGTACACATACACATGTACCATACATAAACACATGTACACATACACATGCACCATACATAAACACATGTACACATACACATGCACCATACATAAACACATGTAAACACACATACATGCACTATACATAAACACATGTAAACACACACACAAACACATAAATAAGATGTAATTAAAACAATTTTTGAAGATGGAAAAAGGGAGTAGTCAAGAATTAATCTCAGGGCTGGAGAGATGGCTCAGTGGTTAAGAGCACTGGCTGCTCTTCCAGAGGATGTGGGTTCAATTCCCAGTATCCACATCCTGAGTAGACCACAATTGTCTGTAGCTCAAGTTTCAGGGGACCTGATGGCCTCTTCTGGTCTCCATCAGGCATTAGGCACACATGGACATAAAATAATAATAATAAAATCTAAAGAAGAAAAATTAGTCCCAGGGGCTGAAAGTGTGACTCGGTGGTAGAGTGCATGTTTAGTAGGCTAGGGGCCCTGGATTCAGTTCCCAGCACTAATAAAAACAAAACAAGAAAGAATGAGCCTCAGGTCAGTTTTGTTTTTAATGTAATATTTTTATTAATTCTTTGAGGATTTCATACGTGTATGCCATGGATCTTGATCATATTCACTCCTGCTGCCAGCAACCTGATGGTAGGTGCCAATCCTAATTCTTACCGGCTGTTGTTGGCTGCTCTCAGCACCTCATCTGGGTTCTGAAGATGTCTTTCTGGCCGTAAGATGAAATAAGGAAACCTGACCTCGGTGTCAGGGATGGCATCGAGAGAAGTTGCAGCTGCTGATCTGCAAGTGCTCTGTAGAGTCAAAAGTACTTTGCAAATCAAAGTGGTTATTATTTTACGGTTGTCTTTACGCTCCTCTTCCCTCCTGGGGCTCGCAGATGGAGCCGGACTGAAAGGCAGCCCAGGGGAGCTGCCGAGAGGCAAGCCAGATGCTGTATTTTTCATCAGGCACAGCGTCTCTCTGGCAGGTGGGAGCCACATTCCCACGTACTAAATTGCTAATAGCTTCCCTGGGGAGTCTCCTTTCTGTTCTGACTCCTTCTGTGATTTCTGTTGCTCCATGGCTGACGCCTTCTGATGCCCCGGGGTGGCCCCGGATTTCCCATCCAGTTTCGGTTTTGCTCCTGAAGTCAGGGATAGGGTTAAACACCAATCCAGACCAAATTCTCCAGTTAGATATGGAGGGCGTGGTCTGCTCTGTACTGTAGCAGAGGTGGAGATGGAGACAGGTGTGGCGTTCACACCTCCATTGCCCGCATCTAGGAGACTGAGGCAGGGGTATTGTGAGTTCGAGGCTAGTCTGGGCTACATAGCAAGACATTCTCTCACCCCACTCCCTAAAAAAGAGTGGTAATAGATTCCAGAAGTTCCTGATTTGCAAAGGAGTGATCCCCTACGTATGGGGAAAGAGATGGGCAGGTGGCAAATCTGGAGAACTTTCCAGACTTTGCTCTGGGAGGCAGGAGACTAGTGTTGGGCCACACACACCTGGCAGCTCTGCCAAGACCCGAGCTGAGGTTCCGAATCCAGCCAACCTAATAATGTCAGATTCCTCAGAGCCACCCAGGAAAACCCGAGATGAGAAGAGTGAGTTACTCTTTCTCTTCTTCTTTTGTTTCTTTCTTCTTTGGGCACAAGGGACTGAACTCAGGCCTCATGCCTGCCAGGCAGGTCTTATGTCACTGAATATATCCATGGCTCAGGAGCAAGACAGATGTGAAAGCTGGCTTGGGCAGGAAGCAGACGGAACCTCTGCCAAATGGAATGATAGTAGCAGATGCTCACGGCGACAGGACTGCTTGAGGACCAAGTGACACCACCCACAATGCACCTGATCGGTGCAAGTTCTCCATAAACAGGAGCCAACAGGATCGTGTGAGTTTGTGACTGCTGGCAGCAGACAATGCCTGAGAATAGCAAGAACGGCTCTCCTGGGGCAAGACCCTGGAGGCCCTGACCACTGGGCAAGGGCCTGTGGGCAGTTCACTGCATAATTCTGGGTATGACCCCAGGAGCGTATCTACCTGCTCTCCCTGCTCTCACTAAGCTAGCCACACTGCTGGCCTCAGTGAGTCCCAGTAGGTCATGAAGTGCAATATTCTATATCTGCATAACTGTTCTGGAAAGAATGATTTTTAGCCGTAAGAGCTTTAAAGAAATGCTATTAAATAGATGGTATCAGGAGTTAATGGGAGGCTGGGCAGTGGTGGTGCACGCCTTTAATCATAGCACTTGGGAGGCAGAGGCAGGTGGATCTCTGTGAGTTCGAGGCCAGCCTCGTCTACAGAGGGAGTTCCAGGACAGCCAGGGCTACACAGAGAAACCCTCTCTCTCGGGAAAACAAACAAACAAAAAAGTTAATGGGAACATTCAAGGAACAGGGACTGAAGCAAAATCATAGGGGCCCACAGCTCCCTCACTTCTAGTAACTGTGGCAATACCCTAAGAAGTTAAGAGAGATGGACATTAGGACTTCCAGGAACAAGCCGTACCAACTATTAATTTCCAAGTTGTGTTTCCTGTAGGATAGATGGAAAACCCTGGTAGATCCCCAGAGACAATAGAACAGTACAGGATGTAGAGTGGATTGATCCAGCTTTGGCTGGTGAGTTGATCGTGAGAACCCAGACCCTACCAGATGTAAATGTTAGCCACAAAGACAAAACCGTCTCTCATCCTGCACGATGCTGTAAGCGCATACATAACGCTGCCAAGTGGGCGCATTGTTCTTCCTGTAGGTGCGCCTGCTCAGGAAAGTTCCTTGGTAGCTTACTAGACTGCTTATGCTTCTGACAGTAGAGATAAAGGTAAAAAAGATAGAGGTTACCAGAGGGAGAGTTGGGAGATGGAAGGGGAAAGAGGCAAGGAACAAATTGGTGATTATTGTAACCATTTTTAGAAACGTAGGAAGTAAAAACTGGTTGTAAAACTGTTCATGCAAACCCTGGGGCCACTTGAACGACAACAAGTGGTCACAACCCCTTCTTGGCACTGACTTTACACATCTGTCCCAGGTCATTGAACCCATCTGGAGCAAGGCCTCCAGCAGACTACAAACATGAGACTACCCTTCGTTTTTACTTTATTATTATTATTATTATTTTATTATTATTATTGTTATTTTTACGTTTGAAATTCTGTGTATATGTGTGCGTCTGTGAACATGAGTGCAGATGCCCATGGAGGTCAGAAGAGGGCATCGGATCACCTGAAACTGGATTACACGTGGTTGTGAGCCACCTGATGGAGCTTCTAGAAACTGAGGTAGTACACGCTCTTAAGTGCATCTCCATCTCTCCAGTCCTTAGTCATCTTACCTTTTTCTGCTCTTTTCCAGTGTCTTTTTGGGGGTTTTGAAGGTCTTCCTCTTTGCAAGTACTTAATCTACTGAGCCAGCTCCCCAGAATCCATTTCACTTTTGTTTTTGTTTTTCAAGACAAGGTTTCTCTGTTTAACAGTCCTGGCTGTCCGAACTCACAGAGATCCACCTGTCTCTGCCTCCCAAGTGCTGGGATTAAAGGTGTGCGCCACCACCGGCCGGTGGGTCTGTCATTTTTGACAGAGCGTCGTCACAGTGCAGTGGTGGTGGAATGTGTGGGGGACAAGGCTGCTCACCTCACGGTAGCCAGGACGCAGAGAGAAATGGAAGCAGCCTAGCTGGCAGGAACGAGGATCTCTCCTTTACGGGCACATCCCCAGTCACCCCCTTCCTCCCATCAGGCCTTGATTCTAGGGTCTCCACCACCCCCTGAACAGCCTATCATGCTATTACTTCACCACTGATAAGGTGATTCCCTCACGATTCAGTCACCTCCCAGAGGCTTCATGTGTGAACATTTCTGCATGAGAACTGAGTTTTCAACACACGGGCTTTCAGAGGACAGTGTAATCTGTAACACAGCGTCTGTTAAGCAGAAGGTTTCGGCTGCTGAGAAGCCTCAGGTCTGCAATGAGCTGCATCTGCTTTGTCCCTTTCTCAGAAGGGAGCAGCACCCGGGAGTCGGGACATGCCACGGCGGAAGGACAACAATGACCAGGCCTGCTGCATGCCACAATCCCAGCCCATAGGAGGCTGAGGCAGGAGGATCACACGTTCAAGGCTAGCTCAAACTACACACTGAGTTCTGGGCCAGTCTGGGCTACACTGTAAGCTCTGTTAAGGTGCTACACAGCAATGCTCTGTTGTCAATGCTGACAATGAAGAAATACACGGGAAGTTACACAGAGAAGAGGTGTGGGATGCTAGGACTGATAGCAAGGCCCGTGTGATGGGGAGCTTTAATTATCAACTTGACACAGTCTTGGATCATCTGGGGAAAGAGTATCAGTGAAGGAACGTCTACATCAGGTTGACCTGTGGGGGCGTGTCCTGATTGCCTCAATCAGTGAGGGAAGTCCTACTCTAAATGCTGTCCAGACACAAGGATCCTGAAGAAAGCAAGCTTTGCCTGTGTGGCTTCCACTCTTTCTGGTGCTGGCGAGTTCATCCACCCTGTTGCTGGAGCTGCTTCCACCTTCGAGGACATTGGAGCCTGCTTGCTCATGCTTTCAACTCTGACTAAAGGCCAGCAGGTCTTCAGGACTCAGCCTTTGGTGCCAGATGAGGACTCCTGAGGCTTGTGGACTGAGCGAGCACCTTGTTCCTGGTCTCTCTGGTGTGAGACTGCCATTGTTGGAGTACAGCAACTGTATGGTGTTAGCCAATCTAATTAATCTCCTTTAATATATATTCTGCCAGTTGGTTTTCTTTCCCTAGAGAACCATGAACAATAAAGCCTGACTTAGTCAGGCGGGGGTGTGTGTGTGGGTGTGAGGGTGTCAGTAAGGAGTTTACAGAGGAACTTGTATCATTTATTTGTTTATCTTGAGGTACTAGAGATATCAAACCTCGGGACATACCTGCTAAGCAAGCATTCTATCACTGAATTATATACCCCAACCCAGAAATTAAGTCATTAATTTGAATTACACGTTAAGAATGGATATTAGCTGGGCAGTGGTACATGCCTTGAATCTCAGCACTCAGGAGGCAGAGGCAGGTGAATCTCTGTGAGTTCAAGGCCAGCCTGGTCTACAGAGTGAGTTCCAGGACAGGCTCCAAAAGCTATACAGAGAAACCCTGTCTTGAAAAACCAAAACCAAAAAGAATGGATATTAAAGAGCCTGGGGTAGTGACTTAATCTTTGAAGTGTCAGAAAAGAATTTTTAAAAGTCCTGATGTAGGAGGAGGAAAAAAAAACCATGGTTTGTTGGATGGGTAGGGAGGAGGCTTCAGAAGTAGAAAGAGCTCTTCTCTCCCATGTCCCAATTTCTCCCTTCACACCAAATCTCTGAGTGTATCAGGCCATTTGAAATGGGGGTGGTGTTTAGCAGCATATATGATCACAGCAAAATTCTTGTTTCACAGGTTCTCAGATGGTTGAGTGGGAAAGCCTGCATGTGCGTGACAGGGTGGGGGGTGTTCTCTCACTGATGGTGGGACAGAGATGGCTGTTGAGTATGCATGGAAGTATGCATGCTGAGTATGCAGAAAATGAAGAGGAGAGTTGCCTTGGGAGGCTTCTGGGTGTGTTCTTTAAAAATATATATAAGGGTGTGTGTGTGTGCATGTGTGTGTGTGTGTGTGTGTGTGTGTGTGTGTGTGTGTGTGTGAGAGAGAGAGAGAGAGAGAGAGAGAGAGAGCGCTTCAGTGTCCAATTCTTCCGGGGCTCGAGCTACAGGTAGTTGTGAGCTTCCCAACATGGATGCTGGGAACCAAATTTGGTTCTTCTGCAAGAGCAATACTAGCTTTTGACTGCTGAGCCATCTCTCCAGCCCCTGGCTCTGTTCTTTCTGGGAAAGAATAAATTCCTTAATAAATGACTTGTGTGTGTGTGTGTGTGTGTGTGTGTGTGTGTGAGGGAGGGAACTTTCCCTGCCAACCTTCACTCAGAACACAGGACATTACCCAAGAGCACGGAACTGAGAAGCCCCAATACGGTCTTACTCCAAACTACCTTGGAATCTTTATCATTTCAAATGACATTTCTTGAGCACCCAATAGGACCAGCCCTTTCCTGGCTTCAGGATTCAATTAGACTTGGTCAAGATGGTGAAAAAGATCACCATAGCAATAGATATCATATGGAATAATTTAATGTCAAACCTCAGTTTTCTTACCTATAAAGTGGGACAATAATAAGACTCCACTGTTAAGTGGTGATGCCTGGATAAAGCACTCACCATCGTGCTTGGAGCACAGCAGTAATGATTTTGTTGTGTCTTAGTCCCTGTTCCATGCCGTGAAGAGACACTATGACCACGGCAACTCTTGTAAAAGAAAGTATTACCTGGGGCTGGCTTGCAGTTCAGAGGTTTAGTCCATTCTCATCATGGCAGGGAGCATGGCAGCATGCAGGTGCTCGGGAAGTAGCTCAGAGTTCTACATCCGGGTCTACAGGCAGAGGGAAGAGCAAGAGAGCCTCTGTGTCTGGCCTCGAAGCCCACCCCTAGTGACACACTCCCTCTAACAAGGCCACACCTCCTCGTCCTTCTAAGTAGGGCCACTTCCTCATGAGCCTATTTGGGCCATTCATGTTGTTTGTTTTTTTGTGTTTTGAGACAGGGTTTCACTGTGTAACCCTGGCTGTCCTGGAACTGTGTAGACCAGGCTGGTCTCAAACTCACAGAGATCCAACTGCCTCTGCCTTCTGAGTGCTAGAATTAGAGGCGTGCACAACCACTGCCCAGTACAGGCCAATATTATTCAACCACTGTAGCAGGCTTTCTCTGGGCCACCAACCAGCTCCCAAATCATGACATGGAGACTTGTTACTAGTTATGAATGCTCGGCCTTATCTTATGCCTGTCCCACTAGCTCTTATAACTTAATTTAACCTGTTTCTCTTTATCTACATTTTGCCCTGGGGCTTTTTACCTTTCTTTCCTTCTGTGTGTTCTACTTTTCCTGCTTCTTTTGTGGCTGGCTGGCCCCAGGCATCTCTCTCTTTATCCCTCATTCTCTTCTCTCTCTCTCTCTCTCTCTCTCTCTCTCTCTCTCTCTCTCTCTCTCGCCTAAATCCCCCCTCCTACTTATTCTCTCTGCCCACTAGCCCCGCCTATTCCTCTACTACCTAGCTATTGGCTGTTCAGCTTTTTATTAGACCAATCAGGTGACTTAGGCAGGCAAGGTGAAACAGCAACACATCTTTACCTAGTTAAACAAATGCAACACA
>CABHPQ010142489.1:0-43996 GCA_902168405.1 Peromyscus aztecus
TCCTTTAAAAACAAAAAGGAAAACTATAATATACTACATCTACTTGAGATTTCCTTTCCACTGGAAATATACATGTAGGAATCTTTCCTGATTAGCTCCTTATTTTGCAGAACACTTCCCCATTCTTTCTGAGAACTGCATAGTATTCTCTTTAAAAAATGTTGTGTGTGTGTGTGTGTGTGTGTGTGTGTGTGTGTGCGTGTACACACGTCCATGTGGGTGTGTAGGTATGCTTGCTTGATGTTGACAACAGGATGTTTTCCTTAATCAATCTTCCAACTTATTTTTGAGACTGGGTTCTCAGTGAACCTAAGGAGATTCCCATCTCTGTACTCCCATTGTGAAATAACAGATTTGTGGCTTTTTCACATGGGTACCGGGGATTCGAACTCAACTCCCCACGCTTGTTGCAGCAATCACTTTATTCACTGAGCCGTCTCTGCAGCCCCATAATTCCTTACATAGTGTATGGTATTTTGTTACTAAAAAAAGATGCTTCATGGTACAACTAGGTAAATTTTGTAACTATGAACAAATATTTCTGCAGAGCAATGGAAGTCTCTAGAAGTAGAACTTCTGGGTCCAAGAGTGTGCAGGTGTAAGCTGATAGTCATTGCTAAGATGCTTTCCGTCAGCATCACTCCAACGTATATTTTCACTGATCTATATACGAGAGTGCTCAGCCTGTCACAGTAGATTACAGTATAAACCTTTCAGATTTTGCTAACTTGATAATTAAGCATGGTATCTCTGTGTAGTTTCCATGGGTATGTTTCTATTATGAGTAACACTTTTCTCATGTGATTGAGACATCTGAGTTATTTTTCTGAGAGTTTACATTTTGAACTCTTCTATTTTGCCCATATCTATCTTCATGGTCTTTTTCCATTGATTTCTAGGAGTTACTTCTTATTGATATCAAGGCATATGTATTGCAAATATTTTATAACTTTTTTTTCTAATTTGTCCTTAATATTTTGACTTTATGCTTTTTTTTCTGCAAAGAAGTTTCTTTTTATTTTTATGGAGCCATTTTTTTTCTTATCATATTTAAGGCTTCTAGATTTTGAATCTTACAAAGTCACTTTCACTTCAAGGTAATACATTCTCCTGTATTTTCTACTATCTTTTAATTTTTATTATTATGCTTAAATCATTGACACATTTGGAATTTATCTGGAAATATAGTGTAAAATTGAATTTTTCTTTAGAGAGCTACCCAATTTGCCAAATAGCAGTTATTGACTAGTGTGTCTTTAGCCAGAGAGGAGTCAAACTTACCATATATTAAGGTTCTATGTGTACTTAGATATATTACTTGAGACCATTATGTTCCATTGTTTTGGCATTACCATACTACACACTTTTAGTTATTGAGTTATTGTGTATTTTAATATTTCTTAAGGGTAGCACACCTTGATATTTTTGATATTTTTGTTGAGAATTTTCTTGGCTATTTTTGCTTATATTTTGTATGAATTTTAGAATCAACTAGCCTCATTTTTAAAAAGTAGTCTTACTTATTGAAATGTCTTTAAAATTATAAATCAAATTAAAGAGAATATCTCCATGATGCCAAGAATTCTAATTCAAGAACACATTTACGTCTTTTTTTCTTATCTTTCACTGCATTTGTAGGTTTCCTGCATATAGATCTTACATGTTTCCATTTCATTTTTACTGTTAGACTTTGATGTTTTATTGCTATTATGAAAAAATTACTACCTTTTGTTATTTCGTATACTTGGTGGCTGTGTCTTATGAAAGCCATTGACTACTGTCTATTAAGTTTTACTCCACTCCCCCCCTTTTTTATTTTATTTTATTTTTTATTTTTTATTTTTTTTTTTGAGATAGGGTTTCTTTGTGTAGTTTTGGTGCCTGTCCTGGATCTCGCTCTGTAGACCAGGCTGGCCTTGAACTCACAGAGATCAGCCTGGTTATGCTTCCCAAGTGCTGGGATTAAAGGCGTGTGCCACCACTGCCCAGCCTACTCTACTCTCTTAAAGAATTCAATTGTTACTTGCAGTTGTTTTTAAATCTAAACCCAAAGGATCAAAAACAGTGATATATGTAACTTCTCCCTTTATAGTTCTTTCCTATGATGTTGCATTGGCTACCAATACAACATTAATCGCACAATTGTGCCTCTGGCATCATAGTAAATAATGGCCCATTAAAGACATTGCTGACTTTGTTGCTGAATATAAAGGGAATTACTTCAGTGCAGTGGTTCTCAACTTTGGCTGCCCAGTAGAAAGATTTAGAGCTCTAAGAAATCCTGTTATCCAGGCATCATACTGTGCTGATCAATTAGAATACCTACCTGGTGGCAGGACCCAGGAATCAGTACAGTTAAAAGCTCTGGATGTGATCTCATACACAGCTAAGATTGCGTGCTTCAGCGTTTTTCTTGACTGATGCTTGTTTTTAAGATAAAATAGATATTTTTATTAGGTTGAAAAATTATCTTTATATTTTAATTTTATCATTTTTTAATAAAATAGTTTTGAAACTCTATTGATGTGATTGTATGACTTTCTTCATAGAACACCTAAGATACCGAATTTCATTATAATACAATTACCTTTATTAATGTAATGAAGTGTATTAATGGACTTCGTAATATTGAGCTATATCTACATTTTGTAGATAAGTCACTTGGTATAGTGGTTTTTAATGTCCTATTTATTGTTTGTACTGATGATTTTTCTTTGATATTCATAAATGAGCATGCTACTTGTTTTATGTGTGGGAAGTCAATGGTTTCATTGCTGAATTGAAATTATAAATACTCCCTGGGCCTTTTCCTACGTTTTGCAACAGCCTGAGCTGGTAGGTGAGTAGGTTTTTTCTTGCAGTTTGGCTGAATTCCCTGGCAAGCTCATGTACCGTTGCCCTCCTGTGAATGGCAGGTGGAGAGTTGGGGTCAACAGTAGCACGTCAACATCATTTTCAGCAGAGACCGCTTAGTTCAGCTTCCTTTCTCTTACTATGCATGTTTGGTAAGTTATATTTTTTTAAAAGTGAGCTAGGTAGTCCAGGTTGGGTTTCTAATTGATTTGCAGAGATCAATATTTTGAAGATTCTTTTGCTCTCTCTTTTTGGCTGCTTGTTTCCATTTTATGATTTCTTATTTCTTTATTTTGATCAAGTCAGATAGTAATCACCCAATTTTAAAACCATTTTCTTTTAAAAATAAACTTTTATATTTACTAGCATTACTTTCTGCTTATTGTTTCCAAACTTATCAATTTCTTTTATCATCAATTTCTTTTTATAATAAATTTATCTATCTATCTATCTGTCTATCTATCTATCTATCTATCTATCTATCTATCTATCTATCTATCTATCTAGTGTCCTGGACACAGTTTCTCCTCCCCCCTCTCCTCCCAGTTCCCCCCCCACTTCAACTCCCACCCCAGTCCACTCCTCCTCCATTTCTATTTAGGAAAGGACAAGTCTCCCATATGAATTGCTTTTCATCTGAATTATTTTATTATTTTTTCCTAACAATTTGAGACAGATTCTAATTTAAAATTTTTATTTAATGCTATTGTGTGTGTATGGGGCAGGGCACATGTAGGCCACAGAGCACATATGGAGGTCAGAGGATGACTTTGTGGTAAGCCCAAGAGTGGTATAGCTGGGTCTTTAGGTAGACTGATTCCCAATTTTCTGAGAAACCATCACACTGATTTCCAAATAAAAAACCTAGAGTAGCTAAAACAATCCTGTATAATAAAGCAACTTCTGGAGGCATCGCCATCCCTGACCTCAAGTTCTACTATAGAGTCATAGTAATAAAAACGGCTTGGTATTGGCATAAAAACTGACATGTGGACCAATGGAATTGAATTGAAGACCCTGACATTAATTCACACACCTATGAACACCTGACTTTTGACAAAGAAGCCAAAACTGTACAATGGAAAAAGGAAAGCATCTTCAACAAATGGTGCTGGCATAATTGGATGTCAACATGTAGAAGATTACAAATAGATCCATACCTATTGCCATGCACAAAACTCAAGTCCAAGTGCGTCAAAGATCTCAACATAAATCCAGCTACACTGAACCTGATAGAAGAGAAAGTAGCAAGTAGCCTTGAACGCTTTGGTACAGGAGAATACTTCCTAAATATAACACTAGTAGCACAGACACTGAGAGCAACAATTAATAAATGGGACCTCCTGAAACTGAGAAGCTTCTGTAAGGCAAAGGACACAGTAAATAAGACAAAATGACAGCATACAGAATGGAAAAAGATCTTCACCAACCCCACATCTGACAGAGGGCTGATCTCCAAAATATATAAAGAACTCAAGAAACTAGACATCAAAATACCAAACAATCCAATTAAAAAATGGGCTACAGAGTTTAACAGAGAATTCTCAACAGAAGAATCCCAAATGGCTGAAATACATTTAAGGAATTGCCCAACATCCTTAGTCATCAGGGAAATACAAATCAAAATGACTCTGAAATACCATCTTACACCTGTCAGAATGGTTAAGATCAAAACCACTGATGACAACTTATGTTGGAGAGGATGTGGAACAAGGGGAACACTCCTCCACTGTTGGTAGGAGTGCAAACTTGTACAGCCACTTTGGAAATCAGTATGGCAGTTTCTCAGAAAACTGAGAATCAATCTACCTCAAGACCCAATGATATCACTCTTGGGCATATACCCAAAGGATGCTCAATCATACCACAAGGACACTTGCTCAACTATGTTCATGGCAGCATTATTCATAATAGCCAGAACCTAGAGCAACCTAGATGCCCCTCAACCCAAGAATGGATAAAGAAAATGTGGTACATATACACAATGGAGTACTACTCAGCAGAGAAAAATAATGACAGCATGAAATTTGCAGGCAAATGGATGGAACTAGAAAATATCATCCTGAGTGAGGTAACCCAGACTCAGAAAGACAAACATGAGCCTTCATCCAGTAACTGATGGAATGCAGAGATCCACAACCAAGCATGAGGCTGAGCTCTGGGAGTCCAGGTGAAGAGAGAGAAGAGGGATTATTTGAGCAAGGGGGGGTCAAGATCATGATAGGGAAATCTACAGAGACAACTGAACTGAGCTCAAAGGAAGTCATGAACTTTAGACCACCAGCTGTGGAACCTGAATGAGACCGGACTAGACCCTCTGCATATGGGAGACAGTTGTGTAGCTGGGTCTGTTTGAGGTGCCCCTGTCAATGTGATCAGGGTCTACTGGTATATGAGCTGGCTTTCTGGATCCCATTACCTATGGTTGAATACCTTGCTCATCCCTGATAAAGAGGGGAGGGGCTTGGTCCTGCCTCACCTGAATGTACCAGGCTTAGCTGAACCCCCATGGAAGAACTTAACCCTTTTGGAGGAGAGGATGAGGGGTAGAAAGGGGTAAGGCGGCAGGGACGGGGGATGAGGAGGAGGGATGAGAAGGGGATTTGTAGTTGGTATGTAAAATAAATAAAAAAATTTTTAAAAAATTCTCCAATTTATGTTTGTATTTCTTTTTGTTTCAGCCAAGTGTTGGCTAAAACTTCAAAACTATCTTACAAAGATGTCTTGTTGTTTCTCAAAAAACAAAAACAAAAACAAACTCCAAAATCCAAACTACTTTGTTTATTGCATAGTTATCAGAAACCATTTTCCCTACGATTTGGAGATTTTCTTTGTGGCTTAATGTTTTCCTGTGTTTTTGTATACTTTGTGGTACTTGACTCTCAGGCACACTTTCAAGGTGTAGAGTTTGGTATATGTTCATATATACCTTATTAACCATCTTATTAATCATGTTAGTTAGGCCTTTGTTTTTCTATTTCTTAATATGCCATGAACTGAGCTGAGTTAAAATAGCCCACTAGTTGCATATTTATGAATGTATTAGTGGATATTTGTGAACTCTGGTCCCAGATAGTATGTAAATGTTCATCTTCTTTGTGGATTGAGCCCATTGACATCGGAAAGGCTTCCTCCCCATGTCTGAACTTTACCTCGATGCTGTCAGTTCACTTCCTATGCCCTTTATCTTATCTGTGTTCACTACACTTCTCTCCATTCTGTGGCTTTTCAGCCTTCTTGAATCACTCTTTACTAGTACCTCCCAGATATCCCTGCCTGCAATCAAGTTTGTGATCTTTTCTTTTTGGGCAAAGTTCATTTACATGGATGTGCATGATTGATATTTTTTGGTATTATTTTTGTCATCTTATTTATGTTTTTTTTTTTACATCAACAGTCTAAGTCATTCACTCCATGTTCTGTTTTCCTCTCCTGCTCTGCTTAGTTTTTCTAGTATTTAGAAAAGATGCAGTTTTAGTCTAATGGTTCTCTTGATAATTACATCTTTATTGTAATACCCTTAGTTTCACAATTCAGAACAGATGGTGTGATTTGTAGGATGTGCTGGGTTAATTGATGAAACATCTGGCCAGGGGTAGGGGTGGAGCTTCTCCTAAGATCTTAAAGCTGTATTAAAGGCTAAGAGGCTGTCAGTATCTCAGCATACCTGGGAGCCTACCTGTTGATAAGTTCTACTCTTCCTTAACAGTGGAAGAGTATTATTAGCTTGCTTTTTCTTTTTGTGCAATGCTCTGTCTAGTTTTCTTATGCTTTTCTTTGTATGGGATTATATTTCTATGACAGACTTGTCAACTTTAAATAGTATCCATTGATTCCAGCTGTTACAGATCTGGCCATCAAGATAAGCATAGCTACCTTTTCTTTCCTGTTCCCTCCCATTCAGTGGTTGGGTGGGAGGTTAGCTAGATCTCTCTACTTTATTGGAGCACAGATGCTTTGTGACTTTCTAGTCCACATATTTGTTATAGCCTTTGTTTTGGCTTTGTTATTTATATACCCTATGTGGCTTTCTTATCTTCTAATGTTATCATTTTATCCTTAGATTTTAGAAATTCTTCATCACTGTGTATTTTTTTATCTTGTTTGTTGAGACAGGGTCTCACTCTAGCCCAGCTTTCCTGAAGCTCTTGACAACCTTCTTGCCTCAGCCTCCCAAGTATTTAATTTGGTTTTAGATTGTTGTTTTCTACATTGTTTATGGCCTTGCTACTCCAAAGCACTATTACCATCTAAGCATCATCTGGGAGCTTGTTAGAAATACAAAATCCTGGGCCTGCTTTAAACTTAGTTGAGGCTATGTTTTAACAAATTTCCCAACTGAGTTGTACACATGAGAAGCATTGCCTTCCAGTGTTTTCTGCACATTCTAATCCTTGGAGTCCATCATGGTTTTATCTTTTTCTTCTTCTGAACTTTTGCTAGCCTACCCATGATATGCTCCTTTATCTCTCCATATGCTCTCTGCCTTTTATTTCTTTTTCTTTGGAGACACTGTTTATAACTTGTGAAACTTTCATCTTGGGATGCACTAAAGATGACTGAAAATTCTTTGACTCTCCTCTCAGTGAAAACTAGGGCTTAGGACTCCTGGCCTTGAGTCTGAGTGACCGTGTCTGAGAATGGATAGAGTCCGGGAGAAATAAAGCTATGCCAGCTCAGCACCCACGCCTAAAAAACCAGCTGCTCCAAGCTTCTGTTGGAACCTTGAGCTGCCTATGGTGTGGGGAGGCTGACTGTTCCAACACCACCTTGCTGGACAAGCTCCACTGAGAGGCTTTGAGATTCTGTAGAATGGGAGGTAGCTCAACCACACCCAGGCTTCCAGGCTTCACCCACAAGATGCCAAGTGCCAGACTGAAGCTTTGGGTCTCCAGACCACAAACCCAACACCTGCAAATTAGCAGGGGATCCTAACCAGAGCTGTGTGGGGAGAATCACTCAGGTTGGTCCTGCCTCAATTCCTGCCCCATTAAAATATGAGATACAATTGTTGTTTTAAGGTAGTTTGTCATAGTAATGGATGGCTGAGATAGTCACAGTTTTCCTCTGCTCTAGGGAATTCATGAAGTCTTTACATCTTGCTAAGTTTTGCTTCATTTCCATATTTCTTGTTCTCATCTCTTTCTCCTAATGCCACAACTGTTTCCCATTTTATTGCTCAACACTGGTAGAACTGAGTTCTTCTGGACCAGCTGTGTCCAAAGAGTAAGAGAAACAGAGAGAGGAATGGCAAGGTCCTGTGTGTTTTGATGTGGCCATATAAGGAGCTGAAGGAAAGGTAGGGAGTTGATTGAAGTTGGCAAGTGTGTCACAATCCTGTTAGACTTTGCCCAAATGGTAGACTTCAAAACTTTCCCAGGAAGATGTTTTCAGTTGGTAAATAGAAACCAAAAAACCATAGTAAACAAAACACCCAGAGAACAAAAAGGAAGTGATCCTGCTTGGAGGATGTCCAGCCACGAAGAAAGCGTGTCCAACAACTCAACTGCAACTTCCTCATCCTGACAGCCCTTGCCGGTCTCCTTCCCGCCTCTGTGGTTTTCATCTCTCACGTTGGCTTTCCTTCTATTACCTTGATGAATTTCCCCTGGAACGTTTCCAAGGTCTGTTTTGTTCTTCCTCTAAATTTTCTATGCAATATAATTCCTGGGCAGTGATGGTTTGTTTTGTTTATTTGTTTATTTATTTATTTTTTTTTATTTTTTTTTGGTTTTTCAAGACAGGGTTTCTCTGTGTAGCTTTGCGCCTTTCCTGGAGCTCACTTGGTAGCCCAGGCTGGCCTCGAACTCACAGAGATCCGCCTGGCTCTGCCTCCCGAGTGCTGGGATTAAAGGCGTGCGCCACCAACGCCCGGCTATTTGTTTATTTTTAAAGACCATTCTTATTTTGGTCTTTATTCACAACACTTCTCTCCCCTTCCTTCCACTCCCCTCATTAATTTTTTTTTGTTTGAAAATGTATTTTTTTTTTGTCTTTAAGTGTCTATTTGGGTAAATGTAATACTGTTTTTCATCCGCACGTGCCCTGGCTCTTACTGTCGCCAGGGAGTTTATTCTTGAGCTGAGCAGTCAGCCCTTATAGCTTACATCCAACCTTTGCTTTCTCATCACCCCAAGGCAGTCTTTTAAGCTACAGGTTTCCTGTAGTTCCACTGGGGGTATGCCTAGGATGGATACATTTTAATTTTCTTTGTTTGAGGTTCACAGTGATACCTCAATCTGAAGAATCTTGCCTTTCATCAATTTTGGAAAAAAGCTATTAGCTATTTTTTCTCTATTTTTTTCTTTCTTTTAGCCTATTTTCTTTACTCTCTTTCTAGTTGCTCATATAAGGCGTGTTTGTAGTCTTCATGTTCTTTTAATATATTAAAAATTCATTTAATCTCTCTTTAGTAGGTTTGCCAACTTACTCCAGTACATTTGTATTCTTGATCATTTTAAAGCGGAGAGTTGTGTAGTGATGTCACCGCTAGCCTTCCCATAAGGAGTTGGTAGCCCAAAAGAATGTTCTAGAGAATTTATGAAGGTGTCCAGCTGGGCTTTGCCTTTCCAATCCTTTCCAGTATCTTTTGTCTTTCATTAATAGATTTGATGTTATTGCATTAAAATACCTTTTTCTTACTTTTAACTGTGAGTAAGCATATTTATTGCCTTCTTCCAGACTTTACTTATTTTAAAAATTCATTTTGTTTGCTCTAATCATCTCAGCACTGGTCTTTTAATTTCTTTCTTTTATAAAATAATTTTTTTATTGATTCTTTGGGAATTTCACATCATGCACTCCAATCCCACTCATTCCCTATTCCTTTCATGTCTGTCCTCCATCCTTATAGCCTCCCTGCATGAGAAAATAAAAAAAAAAATAGTAATAAAAATTTTAAAAAAATCACTTAGCTCCTCTGTCCTTCCTACCTCCCCATCACTTATTCATTTGTTGTAGTAGCCTTGGGAACTGCGGTGTGTTACACAATAGACCCTTTTGCCCAAACAGCTTTACTTGTAAATGTTCATCACAATGAGTCATTGGTCTGGTTTCGGGCCTCTGGCTTCTGCTACACCATCAATACTGGGCCCTCAATGAGACTGTGGCATTTCCAGTTCTGTCTCTCTCCACAGTACCTGAAAGAGTTCTCTTTCTCTCCCATCTCTCTACCACATACTTACTCATCATAGTGGCACCCAACACCCTCTCTCTGGCTGGCTGGCTTCCAGGGGCCTGCATCATGATAGGCCAGGCCTGTGGCCTCTCTGGTCTTTTAATTTCATTAGGCTGTATTTTGATCTCCAGCCCTCTGGTGTTTAACTCAGTTCTTCACAGTTCAATGTCATTCTGCTCTGGTTCATCCACCATGGGTTGACATCCGTCCCTCTACCCAGGTAACTTGTCACCACAGTCTTTCTTCGCTGGCCGAACCCTCCCTTGCAGCTATGACTGCCATCTGCCCTGCAGCTCTTCATGACCAATTCCCACGTGTGCTTTTGCTCCAATGAAGGGAGGGAGGGGCTTCTGATACTATCAGATAAGAAGAGATCATTTTAGTTAGGATGACAGGACCATCTGGATATCAAAATAAAGTTCTAGTATCATTGAGGTCTCGGGGCAATACAATGTGAATTTAAAAGTAAGAAATGGTCTATTCTCGAGGAAAATCCCACTAGTGAGAAGTGAGTTTTATAGCGTAAGCCTGAGGGCCTTGCTGTGTCTAGATTCTTTGCGCTTCTTTCTACAGCAGAGTTTGTTGAGAAGAAAAGCTGGCCTCCCTATGACCTTATTGAACCCCAAACTTCCGATGTATGTAAAAGCTGCTACAATATGGTCAGTGGAACCGGGAGTTGGCAGTCTTTGACTCAGCAGTGAGGCTGGGTTTTGAATCCTAACGTTGCTACTATGTACCGATGGGCAAGCGGCTCACCCTTTGCCTTTGCCAGCTTCAGTTTCCTCCTGTTACTACCATGATGCAGAGTTACAGTGAGGGTCAAAGGTGAAAGTCGAGGCATAGATACATTAGATAGCAGGCTGTAGTAATACCACACCATGACTTTTCTTTGTGTCTGGCCAAACCTACCTAGGAATGAGCTTGGGTTTGTATCTTCTTTGCTTTTTTTAAAAATTTCATTAAATAAAATTGAATTGTTGGAGAAAGCTGTGAAGTCTGAATGTCACATAAATATTGAAAATATAAATGTAGCTGGAAGTTTCAGGAATGCTATCTACTGTGCAAGCAGCCACTTCTGAGCATAGACTGACCCTTTCATAGTTGAGCAGGGTCTCTGGGTCTGCTTATTGTTGTGCCCTAGGCTGACTCCATTTGAAGACAGCACCTAGAGTCGATTTCTTTATCACTACAGCCGTTGAAGCAGAGTATGAAGGGGTAAATTTCTAGATTAGAGATTTGAAGGTTGGGGACGATTAACCATGGGCATCTGCCTGGGTGGAAGACAATGAAAAGGTCACGTGGTCAGTACATGAAGTTGCAAGCTCCCTTTTGCTCAAAGAATGTGCCAGCTCTGAACCCTGTTTGCTGCAGTCTGAAATGACTTACAAGGGAAATGCTGGAACTGAGAGCCTGGTGTTGGAGTCAAACAGACCTGGAGCTGATCCTGGTAGAGGGCCAGTGGTCTGGAAATTGTGTCTATTATTGCTTTTACTTGTTGGTGTTTGAGGATATTGTTTTGGCACCTGCCCCCACTTAATCTCCAAAGTCTCCTTTTATCCTTCCTTCCACATTTTGTGCTTAGTAGATGCTCACCTTACATAGCCAAGTCTCAAGTCATCCTTCCATTGGGATGAGACATCATTACAAACCCAAGAATAAGTTTAAAGATAGTGATAGCAAGAGGAAGCATTCCCTGGGCACTTACCATGCCTCAGAGACTATGTTAGTCAGTCGTTATGTGTGAACGTGTTTGATCCTCAGAGATTTCCTATAAAATGATGCAGTTCCTATATCTATTTTATAGACGGGGAACTGCTGCAAGGGAGGGTGGTCCCGTTGTTTGGGCTCCAGAGCTGCGGTGGGTAGCCATCTGTGAGCTTAGCCATGGGAATACCTGGATACTCAGTGTTCAACTGTGCAGTTTTCTTCTGTGGGCTCCTTTAGACACAGACATCTAGGACCCCAGCTTAGGTGGTTCTGAATAACATGCTCTTGTCTTCAGCAAAAACAGTTTTTAAAATGAATAAAATGCTGGAATAATGGGTTCTTTGTGTGAATGCCTTCAGGCACATCTACCAGACAACCTTTGAGATATTAACCTTGTATTTAGGAAAAAATATAAATTATGCAGTAATTTAAAAAGATAAGGTCATCTGTCCTCATTTGACATAGTACTGAGTAAAAGATATTTTTGGAGCTTGTTTTCAAAACAAAGGCAGTTGAGCTGAGGAAGTCACTTTGATTTGTAAAAACCAGGCAGAAACCACCAAATTGGACCTCATAAAATTAAAAGAAAAATCCCTAGGAGAGCATCCTTAATAATTCATACGGCAAAGACAAAATGAGACAGAATTCAATCCAAAAGAAGGGAGTTTTGAAAAGAGATAATTTAGGAACTACCCATTAAGCAGGAGTTACAAGTTGTGGATTATTTGTTTGGTTTATTTTAAAACTGACTTATGTGGGCACAGCTTATGTGGGATAAGGGTCCTTGTTTTGAAACATGTCTTTGCCAACCAAACAATGAAATAAAGAGAACAATAAACAAAGGAAAGCTCTTCAAAGGCGGTCTTCATTTACATTCTGAGATTACTGGCCTCATCTCCCTGGTGAAATAGCCTTGCTTTACCCGACTGTCCAAAAGCATAATCAGGTGCCACCAGGGGCTTTCGCCCCGGCGAACTGCCTGGAGAGTATCTGAATGCTGCCAAGACTATAGGGGCCTGTTTCAAGTTGTCATAGAATATGCTATAGCATGTCATAAATAAGGAAGGCGTATTTACAAATCTGACATTAAAAATGTGTTCCTAAAATATCTCATGTGTTCCCCGGCCATGTCAGCATAGAAATAATGTTTAGTATTTGTTTATTTTACTGGACCACCCCATGAACCTGGGGAAACATGCTAGAAAAAAAAATTATAGCTACGCCAACTATTCTGGGAGATACACGAGCCCTCCATGTTTATCAGGTTGAGGGCACTGTATTTTGATGTCAATAAGCAATTTTTCCAGCCCGGTCTTCTGCCCGACCCTTTTAATCCATCAATATATTATTAGAGATAAAGTTGGTGGATGCCTGCTGCAGTTAGAAGATAAATGACATCTCTGAAGTCAGGCATTAAAGACTAGATTAAGGCCTTGTGACACCGTTTTCAGTGCTCATCTGTGCACTTCTGTTCAACCTATCACACTGAGTGACAAGAAAGAAAAATAATGAACTGGGCCAGGGGAAGAAGAAGAAAAAAAGGCAGAAAAAGAGAGAGATTTTTTTCCTCCTAACACACAAACTACATCAGTTCACACTCGGGATTAGACTGCATTTAAAGAAAGGAAAAAAAGAAAAGAAAACGGGGAATTGGGGAGGACAGGGAAGGGCTGCTCTATAAAGATGAAAATAGGCAGGCAAAGGGGACATTAGAGACACGAATTCCATTTCTGCCTGGCCGGTGCTGCCTTTGGTCTTCCCACCTGCCCCCGGCCTCTTCCATCCTCAAGGCTCCCAGTTGGCTTCCAGTTGCTCTAGGGATGTGTGAGATCCCCGGGGTGGGAGTGCCTCTATAAATTTTGCTAGGAGGCAGCACTTGGTTCTCAATCTTGGTGAGTCATGCTCCTCCAACCTTGCCAAATGAGTCCCTTCAAGCTGCCATCCTTGGTGTGGTGGGAGACACCAGAGGCTTTTATAACTCGGCTTCCAATGGTGATTTGAATATGTCTCCTCAGATGATAAACACAAATGCTGAACATTTTTTTTTTCCAGTTCTGTGGCAAACAGCAACTCAAATGGACTGCACGGTAGAACTGAAAACGAGGAGGGATGCTGGTGCAAACAGAATGCGTGTGGGTAGGGGCCTTGGGTCTACTGCAAACCCTATTATGTCTCAGCCATTCATTTGGAAGTCAAACGGCCCTCCCTTTTCTCACTACGCTTGTACGAACATGAGCAGCGATTTTCTTGTTGGCTTCTTTGCTACTAACAGTTCAACAGTCCTCATATCAGCCTGAGTCCAGGAGATACTTCTGTGTGCTGTCATATTCTTGGCATCTTTCACAGTGACAATCTTGTACAGGGTCTGCCATTGGTATCTGATAACGGATTGATGACTTCCACATACATTTCTTTGGTCCCAACCTCTTTCTGAACTTTCTTTAGGCTTGGTTGACTGTATAACAGATTATTCAGCCATAATATATGTCCCTCATCCAGAACCCACCGTCTGGCTTCATGGCAAGCTTCTCTACTGTTCACATTGTCCTCTGTTCCTTTTCATTCTTGTCTTGCATGTCCCTTATTCTTTCTTTCATTGTCCACTTTCCTCAAACCCAGTTCAAAGTACCATTGTCTCAAGATTCATCTCTTGATTCCATTTTTTTTTTTTTTTGGTCCTTCAAATCCATCATTCGACTTGTCCCCGGATTGATTTCATGATGATATTCTTAGTTTAAAAAATCTCTTCTCAACTATAAATCAAATTTTGAATTATTTATTATGTCATTAAAACCCTGTATATTGTGGTACAAATGCCTTTTTAGCCCCTTTTCTTTTCCTCTTCTAACATCTAGGCTTCACCAAAGCAACTGCCCCTCTTTGGACATGTTTGCTGTTTACTCGTGTTGGTTCTTTCGCTGCCACTCTCCCATGGTTTGATACTTCTTTCTGGGTACCCCCTCTTGTCCAAGCAATGACCTCTGAATCACCATTTCTCACTGCCATATATTCCTTCAGCTAGACAAATATGGTTTTAGTCTCGTGTTGGAGGAACATACTTGGCTATAGATAGCAAAACCTAGTTTGGCTCAAAATGTCAACTAATTTGAAGGCTTTGGCAATCATAGAAAAAGGCAGGAGCTAAAGGAATCCAAACAGAGGAGGTGGAGGAGCACAGTGAAACTGCATTTCCTGGACACAATAGGACAGACGCACATGTGGACTGATAGCAGCTGTAACTGCATTTGTGAGACCTACACAAGTTCAAGGAAGACACAGCCCCAACACGGGTGGAGGAGGAGATGAGAAGTCTTACCCTTAGCTGAGGAAATGTTGACAATTGAGAGCTTCTGGAGAGAGAGAGAGAGAGAGAGAGAGAGAGAGAGAGAGAGAGAGAGAGAGGCGTTTTCTTCAGGGATATATCACATTCGAGGCTATCCATGCTACAGTAGACAGACAACCATCACTTATGTATATAATGGCAGTGGTAAGTTGACTCTATGGGTTTACAAAACAAACAAACAAAACACATGAAATTGAGAGGAAATGGTAGTGATTGGTGTAGGAGAGGAGTTGGAGGGGAGAGAATGGGGGATGGATTTGACCAAAACACATTATATGCATGTATGGAATTCCCAACCAATAAGAAAAAAGAGACTCTTCTATGTCAAAGGTAGGGTCGTGGGATGGGTGAGCACATTACTGACAGTGGGCTCACCTTTTCCTACCAGAGACACATGGATACAGGGCTCTTTGACCACAAGAGGAAGAGGCCTGGTGAAGACCTTTGATTAAAATAGTAGTTATCAGATGTCTGTTTCTAAGCCTGTGAGTGAAGCTTGTTATGGGGAGAGAAATACTGTGGTTGGTCCAGCTTGGACACTTACTTACCTTCCAGTTTGGCCAGAGGTTGTGGCCAACTACAGAAATGGGCATGCTTTCACCACTCCTTATTTTACAGTTTCTCCACCAGGAGCTGAAGTCTGTTTTCTCACCCCTGAACTGGGGCTGGCCTTGGCCTTCATTTTGGAGTGAGCACAATGTAGCTAAGCTCCCTACTTGAAAGCTCATCCTGTCCTTCAAGACACTTGTCACCGGTATGTAAACAAATTTCAGTCTGTCTGTTCCAGACCGAGATGTGTGAACCAGTCTTTCTTGCCATCATCACTGACAACCAGTCAAGCAACCAAACACAAGAAGCAGAGCTGAGCGGTGATCCATCAGTGCCATCACTGTGTTCAGATAGGACCCAAAGAACTACCCAGTATGATCCAACTGAAATGCTGACCCACAGCTACATAAACTGTGGATGCTTTAAGACACTCCATTTTGGGTGTTTTGTCACACAAAACTTTAAATGACACAAAGACAAAGTCCATACAACAGCTGCTCCCCTTATGAGCATATAACTTCAAGAAGAAGATGATTTCCCAGAAGGAAGAAGGCTTCTGGGAAAGCCATGGGAGGCAGGAGCACTTCTGAGTGCTTAACATGATGCTATTGCATTCTTTGTTATCTACAGTGAGGCAATGGCCCCCTAGAGCTGCCCCTGATCTGCGCTTAGTGGAGGCTCCCAGTAGATGTTAGATGAAGGACTACATGGGATGTTATTCTCTGATAATTCTAATTTGTGTATGTATTAGCCTTAAGGATTTTATCACTGACTTACCTACTAAAGATAGTCTTTTTTTTAAAAAAAATCTTTGCATGCTGTATAAAAATGCAAATCTGATGCCATACCTCAGGAAGAGTTTTGATAAAATTTCAGGGATAGGCAGGACTGCTTCACTGAAAGGTAATACTTCTAGCTGTGCACACACCACAGTTTTTATCTGTCTTCTCCAGCAGAGATTCCAGCATGTGGTTGGCTGGATCTGAGGTGAGGCTGTACATTATGCTGTAGCAGCACAAAGCTGCTCATCTCAAGGTGGCCAGGAAGCAAAAGAGGAGAGAAAGTGTGTGGGGACAAGATATGCTCTTCAAAGATCCCAAGAGAGCTGTTTCCTCCACTTCAGCTTACCTCCATTAGCCCACTAAATTATGAACTCATCGGTGGGTTAATCTAGTGTTTAAGCCAGCACTCTCATCATCCAGTCACCTCTCAATTACACCTCCAGCTGCAGACCAAGCTTCCAACATATGATATTTTGGGGGATAGTTTATATCCAAACTACAGGAGGGATCCTTTAGGATGACCATCCTGTACAGTCTCAAGTATTACTACTGTTGCTTCATCAACAGGAGAAATCTTTGTGCTTCCCAGGCTTTATCACATCTCACACACCACAGGGTTGTCATCTCCTGGAAATGATAGTGCCTAGGAGTGCTTATTCTCCTTGCATGGCCTACAGCAGTGGCTTCAAGATTGACAGGAAGACATCTGAATCGGTGATGGACTTTCTATATTCCTAGAAAAATATCAATATTCCTAGGGAAAAGGGGGATGTAAAGAAGCAACCACAGGAAAGCTTTGGGTGGTTCTGAGCTACAAGTGTAGTCCTGTCCCCACATCAGGACCACGGACCATTCCTTTCTGATACAATGGACCCAGAACAACTTACTGAGCTAAGAATGGTGGTGCTTACCTTAAATCCCAGTGCCTGGGAGCCTGGAAATAGGAGGACCACCATAGTTCAAAGGCTAGCCCAGGCTACATACTTAGTTTGAGGCTATCCTGGGCTTCAAAGTCTTTGCCTCAAAAACAGAACAAAACCAAGAAAAACAAAAACAAAAAACTCATTTCAAACCACACCTACAAAACCCCTCCCCTAAAACAAAACAAAACAAAACAAACAAAACACAATAACAACAAAAAACCAAACCCCAACAAAAAGAATAATGTATTGAATACTAAAGAACTTAAGGATGACAGTGTAGGTCTTGGTGTGGTCCATCATGGGAAGAGAAAAAAGGCTAAAGGTTAAAACTTAGTGATGGCTGTGAATATGTCACACAAATCTCAGATCTGTAGATTTCCTTTGATGGCCCATGGCTAGCATAGCACTCTGAGAATGCAATGATATGGATGCCATTGTCCCAGCCTAGCACACATGGCTTGATTCAGTAACTAATAGAAAGTAAGTTTTCTGTGTCTCATGATGAAACAGGAGAAAGAATTTCAAACCCTCTAAGCATCCAAATGGCATCATCTGAATGATGACAGCTGGGACCCTAGTGTAACCCCACATCCATGACCATGCTATTCAGACACCTTCAGGCCTTCCTGACAGATGTGCAATAATTTTACCTCATGTATTCCTGTCCCAGTTGCCTCACGGTTCTTGGAAGGGTGCATTCTAGAGGCTGAGTTGGGGTGGACCCCTGCTCACTAGGAATCACTCCAAATTATTTTTTAGACAGAAGTAAATTTAAGAATTTGGACCAAAATTAGAGGCAGCATCTGTGAGTCAACAAAGAGTAGGAGAGAACCCTGTAGGATGGAAGGGGAGCCAACCTCACCAAACCTTCTACAGATAAGACCTTTCTAGAGGCAGGGGACTTAACCCTTCAGCTCTGCTAGTTCCTAAATGCGGGTGAAGTGGGGAATGTCTTCGGCATAAGGGGCATGATGCCAACAGCTTTGCAAGTGTGTTGTGAGGGTTAGAGAAGGCACTGTGTTTTCATATTGCAAACAACATGCTGTTAACAAGCATCACCTTCCTTTGCTTTCCTCTTTTTGTTCCCTGAAGCAGAACTCAATTCAACCAATACGTGTTTCCTGAGTCTCCACTAGAGTAATACTCTCTGGCATTTGGATTGTATGGAATCATTTTCTCCACTGCTAAAGCAGAATAAAGGAGCTCAGATCCTTTGTTCTTAGAAGCCCAGACTTTGTAAAATCAGAAGCAGGTCTAGGTCTCTGCAGGAAGAAGTAGCCGGAAGGAGCCATTCTATTCCTAGGACCAAGGGGAGCAGTCAAGCTCTAGCACTGTCAGACAGCTCCCGGGCGGTCCTCTCTGTGTATCTCATGGAGCTCCAGTAACCAGTCAATCCATAGTTGTCTGTTTTTTGTTTTTTGTTTTTCTTCATCTGCATGATTAAGAGCTCAGTTGTGTTGACCTTGTGGGAAAGAGTCCTAGGTACTTTGCATAAAGACAAACAACTAAGAATGTTGGCAAAGCGTGCTGTTGTCTCAACTCTGGGGTGCTGATGTGCCCATGTGTGCCTTCCATTTGGTTTCTGGTCCCCTCTGAGCTGGATCTCTCTGGTCTGGCTGTGGTGAGCCACATCCCCCTCAGCTTCCCTCGCTGACAGTCGCCTCTCCCTCCAGCGCCTTCATCATCTCTGTGTCCTTTTGAAGACTCTTTTTTTTTCAACTCTCTCTTTTTCAAAAGATTACTTTGTCACAATTATTCAGAAAAAGGTTTTGCGCCTGTAGGAAATATTAATAGACTATTATGAGGTCCTACAACTAATTTTTCCACACATATCATCTGTCTTTGCATGGTTATTAAACTTCAACAATATTTCATGCAATGCTTCCCTGCTAAATTAATTTGGGCCCTTCTTTTCTGGCTTCTTCTTTTCTGTCCACAAGCTTTAAAATTAAATTGAATCTTCATAATTATAGCTTTTTGTTGTTCTTCTGCATATCTTTTTTCTTTTCTTTTTTTAGTTTCTCTATCAAAGGAGCAATAAAGACGTAAAGAGGCAACATTAGAATCCTGAAATGCCCAAATGGTCTGGAATTGGGTGGGTTTGAGGTTGGGAATCCTTTAAGTAGGAGGGGGGAGGGTGAAGACATTCAGACCTGGAATAGAGATAAATCGGCCTGCTTTCTCTCAGGGCAGTGAAAAAAAATGAGAATTGTTCGCACGATCATGAAACTTTCATGGTTGCTGTAGTTTCTTATTTGTGTCAAGTGTTCATCTCATTTTTTAAAAAAGAGCAATACTCTGTCTTTCTCTAGACATCTGCACACATGTGCTCGTACACACCACACACACACACACATACACACACACCACACACACACACACACACACACACACACACACACACACACACACACGTACCCCCCCATCCCCCACACGAACACACTTCCACTTGTGGCTAAATTGTCCTAAAAATCACAGACAGTTATTAAATCTCCCATAGACCTTTTCCTTAGGTGCCCCGGAATCTTCATTGTTTGACTACATAACTTGAAACTGGGGGTGTAAAAAAAAACTAAAGTTTTTTGTGCTGGGTATTGACATGGCCAGGCACCAACCACAGGAATACTAGGAATTAGAACCAGTGAGGAGGCTGTGCTGGGAGCCCTGAGAGTCAGGAGTAAACAGTACCTTAAAGCCTGCTAGGGAAGGTGGGGGCGCAAGCAAACACCTCTTGTCCCCACTTCCATTTTGCCTGAGATCTAGTCTCATTGTTTCACTAACTGTATGGCAAAAGAGAGGAAATGGCCACACTGACAAGCCTTCTAGGTCTATGGGATTGACCTCTGCTCCCTGATGTGTGGGATTACCACAGTCAGGGCCCACAGGGGCTGGAGAAGGGACCAGTGGTTAAGAACACTGGTGCTCTTGCAGAGGACTCGGGTTCCATTTCTAGCACCTGTGTGGTGTCTCACGGTCATCTACAACTCCAGTCCCTGAGGATCCACTGCTGTCTTCTGGTCTCAGCAAGAACCAGGCACACATGTAGTGTGCAGACCTACAAGCAGGAAAAACACTCATGCACATTAAATGCATAAATAAGTGAATAGTAAATGAATAAATGCATGTTTCTAGTTGTTAAGCAAAACCATATAAAAATAAATAAATAAAAAGAAAATTAGTGCCCATGACTAAAGTTACCTCAGTCCCAAGCTGGGCAGAGCCAGCCATTCTCCCGAGTCCATTCTATCAGTCGATACCTGGAGTTGGGGAAGATGCGGGAGAGGGCTTGGTGCTCCTTTCTTCTCTTTCCATTTTCCCAGCTAAAATTCTGCTTTCTTCCATTGTTTTACAAGGGAGCTGGGTAGTGAGCAGAGCTGGTGCTGGCGTAGCTATCAACGCGGAGGCACTTTCTGCTCATCAAAACATATACAATATATACTTTCCCAACATATCTGGTAAATCTCAATAAAGCTGTGTTAGAAAAGGTACTAGGACTCATGTTGTCACTGCTCCCTGTGTCCCAGCAGCAAGGGTGGAAAGGCAGGGCAGGGTTTCAGTGTTCCTTGCCTCCTGCCATAGTGTCAAGATATTCCCAGACTCTTTCCTCCATGAAAGAAAGGTCACACACCCACATGGCATCTGCTGTTAGAGTTGGACAGAAATAAGATGGGCACAGGGTGGTGGCAGGGTGGGGGGGTACTTGGATGTAGAATAGGTTTGGACCCCAGATTGTTGTCCTGTTCACATTTCACTGTGACAGACTGAGTTTTATCCATGTGATGAATCAGGTTAAGATCAAGAAATACTTCTCCATGAATAAAGGATTGATGATGCTCAGAACAGTGTGATCAAATATTGAACAAACATTTCATTCTCTAAGAAACTGAATCCAAATAAAGTTTTTTTTTTAAAGTTTTACATACTTGTGGAGCAGGAATTAACTTTTCAGATCACAGAAAAAGAGCTTAGGGACGACCCAGCCCATTATTCCCACACAAGAAGCTGGAGCCCAGAGGTGTTGGCTGGAAATCAGATGCCAAGTCTGAATCCTATCACACACTGCTGTCCTGTGCAATATTACTTATTTTCATGAACTCTTCTCACTTGCATTTAAATCACAACACTATTTCCTTTCTAAACTTAGGGAATTCATCATTACTAATTCAGCCTTAGTGATTTCATATTAGTAAAACACGAATTAATGAAAACTATAATAGCACACTTGCCAAAGTGGTGAGACACTGGTTTGTTTTGTTTTTAAGGAAGTTAGTTTTGAACAATTGAAAAATGAGGGTCTTCTTTTGTAGTGATTTATCTCAAGAGAACTCAGAAAAGCTTCAAATTATCCGGTTAGCTTATTTCTTATGCTTGTGAATTAGACATAGCTATAATTGTCTTTGTTCCATCGGTAAATAAACCAATTCTTGAAGCAGTGTGGCTACTCCCATGGTAGGAGTGGGCCATCTAGAAGCCAGTCTCTACAGCTTCGTTAGCACAGTGAGTGCCATGGAACAGTCGTAAAGCAGTGTGTCTGGACGACTGGTCCTCAGATCCAGGAAGAGGAGGGCCTCAACCCAGGGCCTGTCTGGTTGGTTATTCTTTACAGTGGGAAGCCAGAGGTCTAGGTGTGGGTATTGAACTGAAAAGCAAAGGGGTTAGTACAGTGACAGGTCAATAGGGGACATCAATGACCAACAAATTGTTAACCCATCTTCCACCCAAATCAGCAGGTTTAAAAAATTAATCATTTTAAGCCAGGCGGTGGTGGCGCATGCCTTTAATCCCAGCACCTGGGAGGCAGAGACTGGTGGATCTCTGTGAGTTCAAGGCCAGCCTGGTCTACAGAGCGAGATCCAGGACAGGCACCAAAACTACACAGAGAAACCCTGTCTTCAAAAACCAAAAACCAAAAGAAAAAAAAATTAATCATTTTAGTGTGATGGATCAGAATCAGGTGCTTCTGGCTTGTGTGGGAGTTTACCCAGGAAGAGATCCTAGGTCCTACCCCTAAGAAGATCCTGCCCCTCAAACCAGGCCAGAAGGCAGCTGGATTGAGGCAGCGGTGTGCTAAGACAAAGTCATAATATAATAACTACCATCTATTGAGTCTTTTGACTAAATTATTTAATTTAACAAAGACATGGATCAGTGTGGGGAAAAGAGATAAGAAAACACATGTTCGGTAGTTCATTAATTCATCTAGAAAACATTCATAGACTGCTACTCTCTTCCCATCACTGTAGTAAGTACTGAAGACACACAAATAAATAAGGCAAAGCTGATGTTCAGTGGCAAAATGTGCTGTCAATCAGAAAATGCAAAGCAAGGTTAGACACTAGGCAATGTATAATTCTGTGGCACGAATCTTAAAGGGTATTATTAAAAAAAAAAAAAAAACTCGGGATCCAGATATTGGGGTGAATGCTGAAAGATCAGAGAAACAGAACAGGCCACAGCTAACCTCACCATCCAATTCCTCAGCTGATCCTGTTTCCTCAGACTGAAAGCCTCTGAGTCCTCATCCCGAATGAATCTCAGCTGAACTGCTGCTAAAAGCCTAAAAGCTTGGCCAGTTCTAGTTCCTGGTTTTCACACCTTATGTACTTTTCTGCTTTCTGCCATCACTTCCTGGGATTAAAGGCACGTGTCACCATGTCTGGCTGTTTCCAGTGTGGCTCTGAACTCACAGAGATCCAGATGGATCTCTGCCTTTGGAATGCTAGGATTAAAGGTGTGTGTGCCACCATTTTCTGGCCTCTATGTCTATCTAGTGGCTGTTCTGTTCTCTGACCCCAGACAAGTTTATTAGGATGCACAATATATTGGGGGACACAATATATCACCACATAATTCTGATGGAGATCCAGGAAAGAGGTTGATTTGTGTAGAAATACAGCCAGCTTCATGGGAATTGTGAGTATTAGAGAGGCCAAGTGCCCTGTGGAATGAAGCGGCATCATGTTTGAGATAGGCACCTGCCAACAGCTCTCTGGGATCACATTGGGGAATCTGGAGGCTGGGTAAGAAGAGAGGCCAAGTTACAGTTTGAGTCTGAAATGTCCCCAGGAGGCTCATGTTTTGAGTGCTTGGTCCCAGCTCATGGCATTATTTTGGGAGATTCTGGAAACTTTAGGAGGCAAGCTTATATCAAGGAAGTAGATCCTGGGAAGGGGTGTTAGAGGTATGTTATTCCTGGCTGCTTCTGGTTTTACTTCCTGATTCCTGGTCCACTGTGGTGTGAACAGTCTCTGCCACAATGAACTGAGTGGCTAGGATGGACCGAAACCTGTAACAGTCTTAGAAGGTCTTAATAATAATAATAATAATAATAATAATAATAATAATAATAATAAAAACCCAGAGCCAGATATTGGGGTGAAAGATGAAAGATCAGAGAAGCAGAGCAGCCAGCCACTAGTTCTTAACCCCTATGAAATTCTCCGCCAAAAGAGAGCGGGCTCCTCTCTCCACCCTGCCTTATCACTTCCTCTCTTTACCAGGCTCTATCATTTCCTGTCTGTCTGTACAGACCTCCAGACCTCTATGGTTTACTGGTGGCTAGCTCCTCCTTCTGATTTTCAGGCAAGCTTTATCTGTTAGAGCACTAATAATATCACCACAGAACCCCTCTAAACCATGAGACAGACAACTGTTTCCTGCCTCCGGGTGCTTCTGGGAGGTATTGCAGTCACAGTGACCCAAAAATGACAAACACAGGGTGGTTGTAGGGAAAGAAAGTTTTAAAAGTCCTCATCGTGTGGCAAGCAGCTCCCCCGCTCCCCACACTGGTCTTCCTGACCAGTTTGGACTTGCACGGCCTCCCCTCTTCCCTTCTCCCTTCCTGCCACTTCGCCTCCATGCCCCAGCTACAAGTCCAGGAGGCTCAGCTTCAGTTGTAAGAATAGCTAGTACTTGTAAAGTCCTTGCACCGTGTGCCACTCTAAGCTCTTACAGATGTATAATCTGCACATCGCAAGGAGGCAGACAGCATCTTTACCCCCATACTACACATGGGGTACCTGAGACCCAGGGATATGACTTGTCTCAAGGCACAGACGAGTGAAGAGAAGAGTTGACAAGCTTTGCAAATACATAACCTGGCTCACTACTCATTTTCAACTAGATCTAAATAGTAGCCTGTAATCTGGCTGCAGCCTCCAGACCCCCCTCCCCACTGCCAGTAACATTCATTCATCTTCCTACCAGGCAAGCCGAATTACTTAATCTTTGATGTAGTCCTTCGCTTCCTACCTCTCTGCCTTGGCTTCTCTTTCTTCCACCTGGAACATCTTCTCCCTTACATCCCCAGATCTGCGAACACTTAAGAGCCCCTGAAATGCCACATTCTCTGTAAAGGCTGCCTTGCCTCCTGAGTTGTGTAGAGGCTCTTCTCCCTCTGAATCCTCACAATATCCTAAAATTTGCCATGTTTCTTGGCACCTAAGGTAGACCTGCTCTATTCCCATCTGCTCTGGAAGCTTCCCATAGTCTTATCTTCCTTGTGACCTCCACAGAGGAGACCTGAACAGGCTCCCTCCACCTCCCTTGCTGGCATTCTCATCTGGTCAGTACACAGACACACTGGCACTTAGGGCTAACAAGCAGGGTGGTCCCACTGGGGCCTGGGTTATTGCTGGGTATTTTGACTACCCCAGTAAAAGCCCATTCTCTGGTCAGGGCAATGTGGCTTTGTGTTTAACAGAGCTTCAGACATCTGGGGTTAGAGAGCCATCTACTTGCTGATTTGTGACCCTGAGCAAGCATGCCTGGGGACTGTCCTCTGTAGGGACAGCCCTCACTCATGTGAGGGTTATTAGGATTGAATGATTAATCATGTAAAGACTCACTTGGGTTTCAACAATAGTGCTCGCCAACAGAAAGCCTGTGCGGTGGGGTACCCACTGGTCCAGCAACACTCTTACCAAGTATTAATTGTTTTTGTTCATAAATCTGTTTTATAACAGTTGTGCTTAATAATGTCACCATGCAATTGAATTAAGTGTTACATAAACTGGTGATGAGTGTGAAAAGAGGAATTGTTGCTTCTTTGAACATTAAATTGAATGCTTTTGATTTGCTGAAGGTGAGTCACTGAAAAATGGCTGTTGAATTGGATGTTAGTAAAATTGTTCAAAAAGACAGGAGTAAAATCATAAACATCCAAGAAGTTTCTTCAAGTAGATTATCTTAAAAGCCACTTTCAGTAACCCAGACCAAAGAAGACAAATATTGTTTTCTTTCGTATGTGGATGCTAGCTTTGAATCTCTAGACATATGTGTTTCGTTTGGAATACGCATAAAAGGTAGAGGACTAGTAAGAGGCCATCAGGAGGGGATCATTCGGAGGAAGGGAGATAAGATACAGTGATATAAAGGGGGAAAAGGAATAATGGAACAGGAAGGATTAACTGGAGTGGGGGATGGGAGGGCAGGGTAAAGGGCAGAATATGGGGAGAGATAACTAAAATGAAGACCATATGAAAAGCCATATGGAAGCCTATTATTGTAGATACTTCCTAAAATATATACATATATATTTAAATGGAGTTACCCTGTAGTGGTGGGAAAAGACCCTAAGTAGATACCACATGCTAGCAAATAACAACTCCAGTACCAGGAATGGGTTGCATCTTTTTTAGTTGTTAGCCAGTGGGGTCCCTTAGACCCTCAAATGTTACAGTACATTGCTATTGCTCTTGGTTACCTTCTGTGCTGTTTGGATATTTTTAACTTGATATAAACTTAGACGTATTTGAGAAGAGGAATCCCAATTGAGAAAATGCCTCCATCCAGATTGCCTATTGCCAAGTCTACAGAGTGTTTTCTTGATTAATGATTAATGTGAATGGGACCTGCCCATGGGAGAGGGTGCCACCCCTGGGCAGATAGTCTTGGGTGTATAAGAAAGCAGGCTGAGCAAGCCATAAGGAGAAAATCCAATGAGCAGCATTATTCCATGGCCTCATCTTCAGTCCCTGCCTGCAGGTTCCTGCCCTAACTCCCCTCAGTGATGAACTGTGACCTGAGTGTTATAAGCTGAAATAAAACATTTCTTCCACAGCTTGCTTTTGGTCATGGTGTTTTATCATAGCAATAGAAACCCTAACTAAGATATACCCCAGAAATTGATGGTAAGACCATACTGCTTAAGATACCATATACTGAGTCATAAAACATGGAGAAATCAAGGTGGTATGGATTTGGAAGCTTCATCACTACTGGCTAGCTTTCATAGTGCTGGAAGATGCTATGCAGGCTGCTGGGGGAGAAAAGTCATCATTAATCTTACCTAGCTTTGAACCCTGTGAGCTACAATAACAATAATCCTGGCAAGATGTGATCTAAGCCATCTTCATGAGATGTAATCCATTCTTGGTACTGTTAATGGGTCAAGAACCTGTGGCTAGATATGCCACAGGCTCTTAGGGGGAAACCTACCACTATCACACTGCTGAATGGACATACTATTAAAAGGACTCATAATGGTTTGTTTCTATGCCCATAAATAGTGTGCTTCTCAATCCTCACCAGAGAAGCTTATTCTTGCAATGTATGGCACAATACCTGGTCAAGGAGCAGAGAATATGAGACTGTGTAGTAATCATCCAAAAATTAAACATCTGTACCAATCCCCAGTGCTCCTTCCCAAGCTCAGGGATCATTGTGGAAGAGGGGGTGGATAGCTACAAGGAAACCATTTTCCAGAAGCAAATGGGTGGATATACACGTAAACTCATAGCAACTGTGACAGCATGCACAAGACCCAAACAAGCTTTAGCCAGGCAAAGATCCCAGCATGGAGAGGAGGAGGTGGGCACAAAGTCCCACCCCTAGTCGAGGAGCTACTGGCATTTTACAGCTGCTGGGAGAGGGAAAGCTAGTTTTCTTTGTGAGTGTGAGCCCTGGTAAGCAACCACATTCTAGGGCAGGCCCACATTTAAGAGTATTTGGATAGCACAAATTGGATTTTATGGGTTAAAAAGAAAAAGAGAACATGAAGTTGGGTGGGTAGTAATGTGGGAGTGAATCTGGAAGGCAAGTTTGGGGAGGAGGATATGATCAAAATGCATTGTATGAAATTCTCAAAGAATAAAATTAGTACTTGAAATAGTTTTCATGGGCTTCTCAGTAACCACTGTCTCCTATGTGTAGAGTGCTAGGTAAGAAACACTTTGATAACTACTTTACTTAATGAGTGAACAACGAAAGCATGCAGAGAGGACCATTGGCCCCTCGCTTTTTCCTGGCCCCACCTCTCCACATCCAAACTGATTACTGAGAATCCCTCACTGTCCATCTGAGAGCTGCTCTTATGGTCTTATGCTCTTATGCAGGAATGACTCTTCTCAGACACAGGGCATGTCAGGGTTGAAAGCAGGAGAATTCATGCTTCAGAAACCTATACTTCCTTCACTGATAGATGGGGGCTTTGTGAATAAATAGCTTGACTTCCTTTCTCCATCACTGAAGTATTGCTGAGGCATGTTCTAGAGTTTCCCAGCATTCCCTGTTCCTCATTGTGGTAAAACTTGATAATGCAGGCTATACCAGCTGTCTGCCCTTTCATGCCTCAGTCACCTCCCAAGTGAATCACTCATCTCGTCTCAAGGTGACCCTTTGGCAGAATGTGGGTTAAGGTATCACCTTAGCTCATTTGTACTACTCTAGCAAGATACCTGAGGTTAGTCAGTTTAGGAAGGTAATGTCTTTCCTAATAATTCTGGACTCTGGGAAGTCCATGATGAATGAATAGCCGGTTGGATATCTGGCCTCAGTCTCTGTGTCTAGGATGGCACCTTGAAACTGGTGTCCTCATTCAGCAGAAGGGAGAAGTGTAAACAAGCTAGGCTAGTTTTCTCAGGCCCTTTCTTAAGGTATTAATCTACCCAAAAGGGCAGTGCCATCATTAATCATTTCTCTGAAGATCTGATTTTTTAACACTAGAATAGTAGAGATTAAGCTTTAATATAAATTTTGGAGAGACACATTTAGAGTGTAGCAGATACAGACCCAAGCCTTGGGGCTTAAGACAATGCATTTCACACAGAATCCATGTAAGAAATGATGCACAAAAGTGATACTCACAAAGAACATACATTTACTCAGACCAAGTTAAAATAAAAATACTTCATTTCATTGATGTTAAACAAAATACTTAGATTTTGAAGCATCAAAATGTCACCATTTTAACTGTTACCAGAATAGATATTTTTAAAATTTTGTAGCTAGGTATTTTCCTTATACTTGTAATTTTTTTTGAGAAATTTGAGCTATGAAAATCAAGCTTCAGGTGCAGAACAAAGTCAGTGAGGGGAGCTTTCTTTTTCTCTTTCTCTCTGCTGGAAGAGGGGGCTGGTCTTTTGAGGGTCTTCACAGGTCCATTTCGGCATCACAGTGGCTCAGAGGCAATGCAATTGCAGGATTTGGTTAAGACTCCCAGGCTCCCAATGATGGACCACATAGCTACAGGCCCCAAACCCTTTCTGAGCTTCGATAACCTCATCTAATGAAATTTCCCAAGCCTCTAGTATTCATTAGAATGTCTGAGAACCCCTCACTTACTGCTTTACCAGCTCACCCCTATCTTACACTCAGCAGAGTTTAGACTGTTTCCAGGACCAGCATACGGCCCAGGCATCATGCCAGACCTGATGAGGTCTGTAGATTCATGCAAGCAATAGCAGCTGCCTGGGAAGTTATCCAACACTCCATCAAACCTCAACAACTGTCCTGGGATGGCTGTGTTGGCTGGACTGGTTTGTTGCAGCCAACCCTCCACCCCCCACCTGTGGTTAATCCCCCAGAGCCATAGTTCAGGCCAATGATGAGCAGGCAACATCCGGGCTGGGCATGGAAAGGTGAGCAAACATTGCCTGCTGCCCTGCCAATTGCCAGTCCTGTTGTTCTTTCCCCCCCTTTGGGCAAATTTGGTTTCCTGAAATTAATTATTCAACAGGAGATGACAGCCGGTGTGTAGCAGTGCTGCTGGAAGAGAGAATAAAGAGGCACATTGGACACAGCAGCTGCGCCTCCCAGACCCTGAAATTTAAGATCTTTATAAATGATCTGTTAAAACTATAGTGACGATAAGCTTATGAATCATGATCTATATTAATCAGGGCTGCTGATATGGAAAGATTAATTGAAACGTGCAGTTCTACACAAATGATAAAGTGGTAACAATTTAATATCAGACAAGAAGAGTGAAGAAATTACACTCCAAGCTTCATGCATCATTACTATGGATATTAATATTTTACCCAGCGCAACAGCATCGGGAATCATAATGAAAATCCATAAGTGGTGCACAGACATGATTAAATACAACAGTCTTTAGGAGCTGTTTGGTGGCGGCAGTTGGGCCATATTTCACTCCGAGGCTGGTGATTCCAGTGATAGAGTCTAGACGAGGGTGATTAAAAATGGCTCCTCCTAAAGCCTGTTAACCTTTTACTACTAAAATGAATTTCTTTGATTTTTAAATTATGTTGTTCTCTTTGCTCTTTTCAAAACTGAACTTGATCTCAAACCTTGACAGGATGCTGGGTCCTGGGTACAGTGACAGTCATGATGAGATTTCTCAGTTACAATCCTTTGCCTCAGGGGTGTGGCATTAGCTTGGATGTGCAGAATCGTGGATCATTGAACCAGGGCTGGATGGAATGAGTAAGTCAGGGGCCCAGGGAAGTTCCCAATGGACCAGAAGTTGATACCACTGACTTCCTCAGCCAACCTTATCAGGATGGAGATGGAAATGACTATTCTGAGATACTGGTCTCATGGCCTAGTTAATTCATTTACTAAGCAAACAAATATGTACCCACACATGGGAAATGCAAAAATACACTCCAGTGAGCACGTGTTCCAGGATGAAGAGATGAGAACTCTAATCAGTGCCATAGCTTCAAAAATTGAGGCAGAGAGAGTTGAGAAGGGCATCTTTGCCAGGCTGTTTCTTCAACCCTGTGAAATCTCATTAGTCAAGAGACTCTCTTGACCGCTTTTATCATCAGTTAAAACAAGGTCAGTACGCATTTGCTGTAATGAGATTCATCATCATAGCTGGGGCAATAAGAAATTCAGTCTATCCCCTTGGGAACATTGTATCTTTCTGATATGTTCTAGTTTCTTAGGTCTCTGTAGCTCTGATGCTCAAATTTTAATATGCACCCATATAGCCTGGGGGAAGAAGGTATGCTGGTCGGTTTTGGTCAGCTTGACATGAACCTGGACACCCCTGGGAAGAGGCAATCTCTACTGAAGGGTTGCCTCCATCAGACTGGCACCCTGCGGGAATGTCTCTGGAACATTTTCTTGATTGCTGATTGATGTGGGAGGGCCCAGCCCTGTGTAGACTGTGCCACCCCTGGGCGGGTGGTCTTGGGCTGGATAAGAGCAAGCCAGGGAGAAAAAAGCCATTAAGCAGGCTTCTTCCTTGGTTCTTGCTTCAGTGTCTGCCTCTGGGTCCTGCACTGATTTTCCTCCATCCACCCTCCCTCCCTGAACTGTAAGCATCTCCTCCATTCAGTGTGAGACCACATGCTCTTGGCCATTTGTGGTCTGGGATGTGATTTCATCCCTTTCATGGAAAAGGACTACAAAGCTTACTGGTTTTGTTTCCCCACTTACTTGGATAACAACTCTATGCTGTTTGTTTTCCCAGATCTGAAAATACATCACATACTTTGTCCAATTTTAAATGTCTTGTGGGAGAAGGTTAGATGTTGTCACAAATACTACCTGTGGGGCTAGAGAGATGGTTCAGCAGTCAAGGGCACTTCCACTCTTGCAGAGGGCCAGAGTTCGGTTCCCAGCACCCATGTCACTCGGTCACAACTGCCTGCAGCTCCAGCTCCTCTCTCTTCCTCTCACACTCTTTTTGGCCTCCTGGATATCCCACCCCCAGATGCACACACACACATGCACAATTGCTGAGGTTGATGTCAGGAATTTTCTTCTATTAACCCTTTCACCTTATTCTTTGGGTCAGGGTCTCTCTGTCAACCCCAGAGTGTGCTAATGGGGTAGTGCTAGCCAGCTTGCTCTGGGAGCCTCTCTCTCTGCTTTTGGACATTGGAATTTCAGGCAACCACATCTGTCCAGCATTTCTATAGGTTCTGGGGATCTGAACTCTGCTCCTTCTGTTTGTGCAACAAGCCATTTAAACTACTGAGTTACTTCCCTAACCCCAGTATTTACTCTTTCTTCTGAATAAAACACCTTCTCATTCAGATTGCAGGTTGCAGGTCACTGCATCCTGACTACTTAAAACAACTTCTATCACAGTTTACTCTGTAAGACATTCTATCTCATCAATGTTATCACTTCCTGTAATGATCATATATTTTCTCACATGTTTATTGCTCATCTCCCACTGAAATGAAAATCCCATGGGACATAATCCATGGCTGATTTCGTTACTATGTTTGGTAGGGTCGGAACAGTGTGATAGATAATTGAAAACCACTGGGTGATTCTGACCGCTAGTTGTGATTGTCAACTTGCCAGGAGCCAGAATCCTATAGGAGCCTGCTCTCTGGGCAATCCTGTAGGGGATTATCTTGATTATGCTGACTGATATAGGAAGACCTCTCTACTGCAGGTGGCACCCATTCCTCAGGGATAAGATCCTGGACCTTATGAAACAGAGGAAATGTGGTAAACACTAGCAAGCATGCTTCTTGAATATGAATGAAATGTGGTCAGTTCTAGCTGCTGTGACTTCCCCACCATGATAGATGTAACCTAGCATTCAAAGTAAAAATAAAACCAGCAACAGGAAAAGGAACAGAGGCAGCATTGAGTGGCAGGTGAATAAATACGGGGCAGTACATGATAAAGATGACAGAATCAGAATGTATGTTTTCATGGGGTCTGATGAGAACGAATCATAGACAAAATCTTGCTCTTGTGGAATGAATCTGCCTTACCCTTTTTGGACTCTGGTTTGTACAGACACTTGGACTCAGGACTTGGACAACCTTGTAGCCAGATGGGTAAGAGCATAAGTTTGAGGCTTAGGATATTTGAATTGGGTTCTTGACTCTTTAGATACTATATGACTGCTATGAACCTCAGATTCCTCTTCAGAAAATACAATACATGGACTTGTTTTTAGATATTTCTTGTGTAAACGTGGTGCAGTGTCTGCCCTGTCTAACATGCGTTATAGAACCAGACAGATTTTAAAATAACTGTGTTTAGTAGATTCAAGGAGATAATAAACAAGATGTTTTCCCCATAGCTGAAAATTATTATAACCAGCAACAGTATATAAAAATTATGGAACTTAAAAAAAGAAAAAAAACCAAAGAACTTCCCCTATGGGCTTAATATCATTAATATTTTATGTGTCTGACAAAATCAGTGGATTGGAGAATAGGTAAGAAGACAGCAGTCCAGCACAAGAGAGGAACAAAAATAGGAAATGCAGTAGAGGGTATAAGAGAGGCAGGAAACCCAGGGGACGTTCTAAGGAGAGGGTCAGGAGAGAGGAGGGAGACAGCAGTGGGGGAGCTCTCTAGCAACTGTGAATCACACTGATTGTAGATTTAAGAGAGCTGTGTGCCCCCATCTTTAACCTAGAAGCTGTCTCCAATTGATAGCCACTTGCAAAGGAAAAGTCAATTTTCTTCAGTGGAGTCTTACAGTTATACAAACCATACATAAGTCCAGGCCCCATGTCCAGCAGTAAATAGATGGCCATCACAAAATAAAATCAATGGTAATTGTTTAAAGGTTTTAGCATTGCTTCTTCTTTTTTAATTTTTTTAAACCTTATAGGTCCTTTGCTTTTATATCACGATTTCTTGTTTTGTGTTTTTATGGGATTTCTGTGTATCTCTGCATCTATACGTTTCTTATGCTTTTTCTTTGGTTCTTTTTTCCTGTTTGTTTTGTCCTGCTCTGGTTTGTTTTCATTATTATTTTTTGTTTCTAAGTGTCTGTTTTCTAATGGGGGGAGGGTGTGTATTTGGGTGCAAGGGGAAGTGGGAAGGATCTTGGAAGAGTTTGGGGAGAGAAACTGTAATCAGAATATATTGTATGAAAAAAATCTATTTCCAATTATCCATAGATAAATAAATAAATAAATAAATAAATAAATAAATAAATAAATAAATGGCCTCATAGACCCTGAACCCAGTACAGGAAAATCGAGACCCATAGAAAAACTACTTAAAACTCAAAATAAAAAATACACAGACTATTACAAGAAAATGTGGCAGAATTTTTAAAAAATAATGCAAATTAGATTGATAGCCAATCATTTAATTGAAATATGGTGACATTTTGTTATATGGGAGACAATAAATACTAACCTAGAATTCTATATCTAGCTAAAATATCTTTCAGGAGTGAAGGGGAAAGGATTTGAAGAAAAAAAAATCAAGTCTATGGCCACACCACCCTGATCTTGCTTGATCTAGTCAAAAGAAAAAAAATATGAGAATTTTATGGGAAACTCAGCTGTAAAATCGGAAAGAAAATTTTCTTAGAGGGAAGCATGGAGATAAAGGAATAATGAAGTACACTGAAAATGATGTAGGTCAATAGAAATTAACACTGACTATAAAATAATTACGACTTGTTATTGTATTTAAAATATAGAGATGATTAGAATGCATGGCAGCAATGTTATGTAATAAGTCAGTAGGGTATGTAAATGGGACTAAAGAATTCTAATGATCTTGTATTGCCTAAGTAGATAGCATAATGCCTATTAATACTAGACACTTCGAACCTAAGGATGCATTAGGTGATTTCTAGTGTTACCATTATCATAATAAAGCAGTGTATAATTTCCACCACAATAATGGAAAATGGAATCATAAAATAAAACAGTAGCTATTTTTTAAAGGGAGAAAAGAGCAGAAAAATGAGCAGGTATGATAAATTTAACCTGAACATATCAGTAATTACATTAAAATCAATTAGCTAAATTTTTTTTAATTAAAAGTTATTCAGACTGAATAAAAAGTAAGACTCATCTATATTCTGTTTATAAAAGATATGTGTAGGACACAAGGATAAAAAAAGTTGAACGTGAAAGAAAAAACACTAGCCAAAAGAAAGCTGATGTGATTATATTAGCATCAGAAAGAATGCATAGACCTTAAGACAAATCATTTTTGGAGCTGAAGAAGAACATTGTAGAATAATAAAATGATTAACTTGAAATGGTTATATAATCTAACTTTGTATGCACTTAGTAATATAGAACCAAGTTATAATATAAAAATTTATGGAACTACAATAATGAGAAATGAGTCCATAATCACAATGGGTGATTATGACATATTTGAATAACTCATCTTTAAAAACAGAAAAAATTTGAATAAAGTTTTATGAAATATGGACACATATAGGCACTCTACCCATCTTCTTAGGGGTAAATATGCTTTAAAAAAAAACCCAAATCTTTATTGATTCTTTGGAAATTTGACATCCTGCACCCCAAACCTACTCACCTCCCAGTCCCTCCATATCCACTCCTCACCCCTTCAGCATGCCCCCACAAATTAATTAAAACAAAACAAAACAAAACAAAACAAAAAACAACAAAAACAAAAACCAACACCTTGCTCCTCCGTCTTTCTAACACTTCTTCATTTGTCCTGGTAGCATTGGGAGCTGTGGTGTGTCACACAGTGTATATACACTTTTGTCTGATCAGACCCATCCGCAAATATTCATTGCAATGAGTCACTGGTCTGGTTCAAGGTCTCTGGCACACCATCATCACTGGACCCTCACCACAACTCCTCTCAGATATTCAGCTGTTACCCTGAGTTATGGAGATCCTTTGGTTATCAGTCCACAGGACCAGTCCTTTCACATTCTCCAGCAGGTCATAGATGGGATAGATGTTAGGATGGGCCAACCCAAGGCTCAGGATGTGGGTCTGGGTGGTAGCTGAGCTGGTTGGTTCAGGCCACTGGGATCATCCCCTCAGAGCCAGCTCTCCTAGGCCCATGCCATCAGGGGCAACTCTCCCAAGTTCATGGTGAGGAGTGGGGTCATCTATCCCAAGTGCAGGGGCCAGCTTTCCCATGGGAAAGCAGCTCTCCTACCACAGTGTCCAGTGAGGGCAGGGTCAGCTATCCCAGGACCAGTGAGGGGCAGACCTGGCTCAGCCCAGGCCCTCAGATTTCAACATGTATGGTTCTTATTAACCCCTGTGGTGACATAAGGTATATTGGATATACATTTAAAGTATCCAAAGGACTGTTTGTAAAAATTGACTGTATTTTGGACCATAAAGCAAAACTTAATAAATTTCAAAGTACTGACTGAATCAGTTTTATGATCACAAAAAAATTAGGCTCAAAATTCATTTAAAAATTGTGCCTAGAAAACTCACAGTTGTCTCAAGAATAATTCACTTTATTCTGTAGAGTTAAGTAATATATTTCTAGATAATTCATAGATAAAATTTTAGAGAAAAACTGCATGGTCACATTAAAAAATAAGAAAGCTCTCAAATCAGTGGCTTACCCTTACACTAAAGAAACCAAGGAATGAGAAGCAGAGAAAACTCAGGGCAAACAATGAAAACAGAAATTAATGAAACAGAACAGGAAATAAAATCACTGAACCCAAGAGTTGGTATGTCATGGCTGGAGATGTAGCTCAGTTGGTAGAATGCTTGCTTGGCATGCAGGAAGGCCTGGGTTCGATGCCCAGCACCACATAAACCAGGTGTGGTGGCTCATGTTTATAATCCTAGCACTGGGGAGGTGAAGGCAGGAGATTCAGAAGCTCAAGGTCATCCTCAGATACATAGGGAGTTCGAGGACAGCCTGGGAAGACTGGTACTTCAAAGAAATCCTTGTAATCACAGACTTTAGGCTAATAAAGAGTGGGGGAGAGTCAAATCACTAAAATCAGGAATGAGAGTTATTATGGACTATGTGTCAATAAAAGTGACTAGAAAGGACTGCTCTGAACTTAAATTTATATAATGTTCACAAAACAGATAAATTTCTAGATGACATAGATGATTGAAAATGACAAAAGAAGAAATAGAAATAGGCCAGAAAAAATGAAATTACATTCCATTAGATGGCAAAGAACAAAATAGGAGTAATTTAACAAAAGAAGTGTATGACGTACTCTGAAAACAATAAAAATATCATTAAAAATTAAATAAAAACAAGTTAAAAACAGTCTATGTTTATGGACTGGAAGATGCTAAATGCTAATACTATCATATATATTTATATAATATACTATATATAACATTTATATAATATATAATATACATGCATATATAATATAATGTTTATTAAAATACCAGCTGACTTCTCTGTAGAAATACATGAGCTTATTTTAAAATCTATATAGAAATTTAAGGGTTTTAGATTAACAAAATTTATTGACAATGTATGAACTTCAGAAAAAATCACACTCCCTTGTTTCAAAGCATACCAATTATATAGTAACCAAAAGAATGTTACATTGGCCTAAGAAGAGACCTATCAATAAATGGAATAAAACTGAGAAGCCAAGAAAAAAAAGTCAAGTGAATATGTTCAGTTGATTTTCAGTATGAGGACTTAGACAATTCTTTGGGGGGAAGAATCAACAAACATTGATTGGACGATTATATAGTAACATACATAAGAATGAAGTTGGATTACTTCTTCATACCAGATACAGAAGTTAGTTAAATGAGTCAAAGATTTAAATATAAAAGCCAAACCCTTAAAAGAAATGATAGAGGTAAAGATTTGTGACTTTGGAATCTGCAACACTTCCTTAGATATGAAAACAGAACCACAAATAACCAAGAAAAAAGATATAAATTTGACTTTATGAAAATTAAAAATATTGTTTCACAAAAGTGTGTTAAACGGGGTTCTCTAGAAGAACATAACCAATAGAAAGCACAATTGCTATGAAATAGTGTTTACTGGATTGGCTTACATGATAGAGAAGCCAGACCATGGCTATCTGAGTGACGAGAACCCAGGAGCTGTATGAGACTGTGTGCCTCAACACTCCCAGTCTGGTGCTGAAGATTTAGAAGCTTCCAGGAAAGTTGCTGATATTCATTTCACATTGGAAGCTGAAGTCTAATGTCAGTAGAGGACAGAGGTTGCAGCAACAGCAACAATGATGAAGAGGAAGGTAACAACGTCAGATCTACTCCTTAGGATAAAGCTAAGGCAGGTGAGCAACAGTGCTTTTTCCACAGACTTTAATAGTTGGGTTGCCACTCAGTCTGAATGCAAGAGCTCCCCTTAGTTAATCCCCCCAGAACCACAACCACCACCAGCATGGCACAATAATCCTGAGGGTACCTTGACAGAAACCAATAGCTCTCTAATTGAACTTAAGACCCATCCAACAAGAGGGGAAACCATACCTGGTATTGGAAACCTAGCTAACTGCTTAGTGCTAGTGAAATTGTGGTTATCAGAAGAGAATCTATAACCACTACTTGGCTACACTAACATAATCCCTAACAACAATCTATAAATATTTGTTCTTATACCCACAGATAAGTGTAATCCTCACCCATCATCAAGGAAACCTCTCTTTGCAACAAATGGAACCCTCTGCAGAAAACCACAACCAATCAAAATGAAGAGTTGTGAATCCCAGTCCAAATGGATACATCTACAAAACCCTCCTGCACTTAAGGCTCAGGGAACTTTGTGGAAGAGGGTGAGGGAAGATTATAAGAGCCAGAGTATCAGAGATATTGCTGTGAGATTGTGTTTCCTAGTAATGTCAGAAACTACACCTATAAAGTCTCGCCAACAGGACTGCTCAGATGCGAGTTGAACAAGGTTGACACCAATGGACAGGCCAAAGAGAACATGGAAAAGCCCATGTGGCCTCAGCCCGACATAAAGAATTATAAGCAAATGAGGAATGCTAGGAAAAGGGGAGGTGCTCTTCCCTGGGACAGTGCCAAGTGGTTGGCTATGAATATATATGAGAAACATTACATAGACTTAACATGTTATGCTTAGGAATATATATGTATATACATAAGTGTACACACTAACAATTAATAAAAGAAGAGGCCATGAATTTGAAGGAGAGCAGGGATGGGTAAGTGGGAAATTTTGGAGGGAGGAAAGGGAAGGGAGAAATGTAATTACATTATAATCTCAAAAATAAAAAAGAGGAAAGAAGAAAAGACAAATACTGTGTCATTCAACATTACTTTGAGGGGCTAGAAAACATGCAATAAAACAAGGAAAGTGGGCACACTTACTGGAAAGGAAGAGATGAAGTAGTATTTGGAGATGGAATAATTGTGTAAAATTCCAAGAGAAACAAACAAAATTCAATAGAACTACTAATACAGTTCAGTAAGGCACCTGAATATAAAACCAACATGCAAACTCAGCAGCTTTATTATAAATAACAATAATGACAGAGAGACAGCATTTCACAAGGAAAGGCGTTACACACAGCACCAACATACGCAGTAGTAGACCTACTGGAAAATATGCAGGATTCACATAAAAGAAAATAAAATTCACCTGAAAAAAAGTCACAAAAAAGAGCTGGTCATGATTTGAGAATAAAGACTTGAAGTTTTAAGGATGATAATTCTTCAGAAACTTATTTGATACATAAATATCAATCAAAGTTCCCTGAAAGGATCATTATAAAGCTCATCTAAGGAGAAAATGCACATGAAAAGAAGAGAAATGTGAGAAGAACAATGAAGGTCCATCAGCTTGCCATATGTTGACTCATTTTAGTATGTCACAACAATTTAAACACTTGTACTGACACTAAAAATGCATTAAATAAAATAATCCAAGGATGAATGGAGGGATGCTGTACCATTTCTGCCTCTTTTACGAGCTTCAGATTCAGCTTGACTCCTTTGTCAGCACATGAAGAAACAGTAATATTCAAGTGGAATGACATTGTCACCATCCCTGACCAGCGCACACAGCTGTGAGGGGGAAACCCAGAAGTGCTGGTAGAGAGAATGGATGAGAGAAATGTGAAGTTCAAAGTCCTGACCAGAGCAAATCTTGACTGGGAAGACAGCAAGAATGTCACTGTCCTAGACTTTCAAAGCTCAGCAAAGTCTACCCAGTCATACGTTCTCTGTTTACGGCTTTACCACAGTGTCTTTTCTTCTTTCCCTCAAGTAAAAGTGACCAAAGTATGTGGAAATTTGTCCTTTATTGGTTTAAATTCAGTTTTGGTGACTTTCTTGTTATAATGGAATTATCAGAAATTCTATTCAAAGTAAGAGTAGACGTTTTCCTGGACATTGTCTGTTTCTGGGTCCATTGTCTCATGAGATTGTATATATACTAGCGTCATTTAGCCTTTTCCCTATTTATCTTATTTCTTTCAGTCTACTACATGTGAATACTGTCTTAGTTAGGAGTTCTATTGCTGTGAAGAGGCACCATGACCACAGCAACTCTTAGGAAAGTATTTAATTGGGTCTGGCTTACAGGTTCAGAGGTTTAGTCCATTATCAGCATGGTGGGAAACATGGTGGCAGGCAGTCAGACATGGTGCTCTATCTGCAGGCAGCAAGAAAAGAGCATGAGTCATTGGACTGGCTTGAGCATCTGAAACCTCAAAGCCCACCCACAGTGACACACTTCCTCCAACAAGGCCACACCTACTCCAACAAGACCACATGTCCTAATCTTTTCAAACAATGCCACTCCCTCTGAGCCTATGGGGGTCATTTTCATTCAAACAACCACAAATACCATGCAAAGTGTTTAAAGCCAGCTTTGTCAAAACAAAATAAGAAAAAAAAAACAAAACAAAATCCCTCAAATCCATTCTTTTATAAAACTGAATTTCACTTATTTTTTGTTGATGTGAATTTGTGTGTGTCCACTTTTCTGTATGTATACCACTTGTATGCAGGTGCCCACAGAGGCCAGAGGAGAGTATCAGATCCTCTGAAACTGGAGTTACAGGTGGTTGTATGATGCCATGTGGGTGTTGAGAACTGAACCTGGGTCCTCCGCAAGTACATCCAATGCTCTTAACCACTGAGCCATCCTTCAGCCTCTATTCTCCCTTTTTGAAAGGGTTTCATTCAAATGTAACACTATATTCTTCATCACATACTAGCATAGTTATTTTAATATACTAATATTTCCCTAGTAGTTAGTCAGATGCTTTTCATAATAAGATAAATTAGCATATGATCAAACATTTTAAAAATAGTAAGTAAGAGAATAGACTGTTAAATAACAGGTAAACTGATTATTCATATTGTGGGGTTATATTAGTCTTTCACACTATATTCAAAATTAAACCTAGATAGATTAAAGAAATCTGGGTGAAAACAAGAGTTTAAAAGCTATAGGAAAAGCATTTTCATTTGAATGGTACTATACAGGGGTCCACTGTAGAAAACGGAGACCACACTGGCTGTTTCAAGGAGAACATTTGGTTTGTTTGCTTTTCTCTATGCTGTGGTAAAACAGAGGACCTCATACTTATTAAGTAAGTACTGTGACGATGAGCTATGTCCTAGGATCCTGAAAAGAACTGATCTCTAAGAGTTAATCTCCTAAGGACTGTAGAGGGGATGGCAGCTTAGGACTGAAGGTGATTCTCTTAGAACATTAGAAGTGTTCCTCTCAGAAAACAGGAACTGTCATTAACTGACCATCTTAGCTGCCTCTGCTGCTCCTGTGGGCAGATGACGCCTACAGTTACCTATTGACAGCTGTGAATGTCATCACTGACTGCACAGCCCACTTTCCAAGTCTTTCTGGAGAAGCCGCAGAACCTAAATCACCACTTTATTCAAGTTGTGGGGAGTCTAAGAAATGAAGGCACTCTAGATGAGATGGCTGATGACTGTATGTGATGATGCTTCCCAAGCAAATGGGGAATGACGTTGCATGTTGTCCCTGTCCTCCCAAAGGACATTACACTGCTGTGGCAGACACTGATAACTGCTTATGCGATAACCCCCTTTCCCCTGTCCCTTTCTTGTGGGTTCCAAATACTAGTTATAGCAGCCATGTACCAACTTAATAATGACAGCAGCAACAACATCAATAACAGCAACAATAACAACAGAAACATCAGTAGCAGCATCAACAACAACAGAAACAAAAATAGAAACATCAATAACAGCAACAACAGCAGCAATAACAGCAACAACACCAATAACAGCAACAGGAGAAGCGTCAGTGACAGCAGCAGCAACAACAGAAATAAAAATAGAAACATTGATAACAACAGCAGCACCAGAAACCACAGCAGCACCAGCAACACATTTTTAACCTTTCTTGTGTTTAAAAGTGGACAATTCAATAGTAATTTAGTGGAGCTTTTGAAAAAGAAATCTTTTAAAGTCACAGACTCGTCAGGAGATGCCACTACTCTGTCCTCTTTCTCTCTTCCTGAGTGGGAGGTAGGTACGACAACTGGAGCTTATAAACCTTCTCAGCAAACTAGGATGAACGCCAGGAGTAAAAATGATGCCATGGAATCCATAAGAAGCCCGAGTCTCTAACACTCATGTGGTCATTGTTACCTGTACTAGAGTGCCTATTTCTGACTGTCATTTCTATGAGTGAGAACTAAAGTTGATGTATTATTTAAAGTTCTTTATTTAGGTGTTCTATGCACTAAAACCTAGTTCTGATACAGTAGCTGACTCTTGATTTTATTTGAATATCATGTTCCCTATATATTTCCAAAATAAATATTAATTTATTTGTTGCAAATAGAGTTAAAGATATTTCTAAGAAACATTTTATTATTAGGAAGAGAAGAGAAATAAATTGTTTATTCTCTTTGATTTGATGCTCTACCTAGATGTGATCCTATGCCAGTTGATGTGGGCCGTTAAGAGAGGCTTTGGACTAATATAACATGGCAAGGAAGAGAAGAGGGCAAATGAGTCCAAACCGCTCTTAATTTTGTTGAGCCTCAGAGACTGGACCTTGGATTCCTGTTATTTGAGAAAGTACATTCTGGTTGTTTGGAGCCATGCTTTTGGTTTAGGTTTCTGTTTTTTGGGAACTAGAGATATTCTAATAGATATCTACCTTGCATTTGACATATAGGACTACATTAAAATGTACTCACCAAATGGTTAAATAATTGCAATAATAATTTCAATAATAGCTGCAGGTCATAGAGCACTTTCAATGCATGGTGATGATAAGCACTTTCTGTGGATTAATCTCATTTCATGTTCAGAATAATACTGTGTAAGAATACTAGTGTGATGCCTACTTTAGGACAAAAGCCTAAGTCTCAGAAAGCATACTTTTTTCCGAGGTTATATTACAGCAAATAAGTCACGGGATTAAGGTTTGAATTTAATTGTCTGATCCTAGAGACTCCAAAGCAAATCTTTACTGTGTTATGAGCATTGTACTAAGATGTCACAAGTGATTAAAAAACAAGTGACAAACTGGGAGCCAATATTTGCAACCCCTCAAACAAGTACAAGATTAGTATCAGTAATAATGAAGTGTAACTACTCATTGCAGGGACAAAAGTGAATTACTTAATAGGAGAAATAGGTAAGTATGGGGAACAGATTATCATAAAAAAGAATTGCAAACACCTAAGTAAAGACTCACTAGCAACTCAGCAATATTAAAATTTTAAAATATTTTTATAACCAATATGCAAAAATTGTAAACAAATAGTTACTGTGATATACTGTTGATAGGAATAGAAAAACCTTCTTATAAGAAAAATTTTTATACCTCAAAATTTGCATGTAAAGAGATATATTATTAATATATTTTAAATGTTTTGTTATTTAAGTTAACATACAAAGTAATGGGCTATATCATTGAATGTTCATACATGTGTTATTATATTTTGTTCTTATTCATTCTCATTCCCTCTCCCCTCCTCATGCCCCCCCTCTCTTCTGGCAGGTTTTCTATTCTCCCAGTTAGTTCCTACTTCTTCTTTCTCATTTTATGTATTCCATTACTCCTTCTAATCCCCACCTCCCTTAAGACCATGTTCTCTTTCATACAGATAGAAACACACAAATGTATGCATATGTATAACTTTAAATTTAAGTTCTACATATAGAGTGAATATGTAGTATCTGCATCTGTTGTCCAGGAAATGTAATGATTTCATTTTTCTTTATGGCAGCATAAAATTCCATTATGTATATGCACCACATTTCTTTATCCATTCATCTGTTGGTTCTAGTCTCTGGCTTTTGTGAGTAATTCGGTTACAGACATGGATGTGCAAGTATTTCTGTGGTACATTGACTTAGAGCCCTTGAATATAAACAAGGGTGATGGAACTATGTTGTATGGTAGTTTGAGTTTCAGGTTTTGAAGAACTTCCATGTTGATTTCTTTAGTGCTGTACATGTTTACATCCATAGGGCTCTTCTTTCCCAACATTCTTTATGATAGCCATTCTAACCAGGATAAAATGGAATCTCAAAGCACTTTCAATTTGCATTTCCCTGGTAAGTAAAGATGTTACATACTTTAACAAGCATTAATTGGCCACTCATATTTCTTCCTTTAAGGACCATATATCCATATAAGTAGTCCATTTATTGAGTGTCTGATTTGGTTTTCTGGTGTTTGATTTTTGCAATTCTGTTTTTATGCTGGTACCATGCTGTTTTTGTTACTATATCTCTGTGGTGAAACTTGAAAGCTGGGATGGTGATACATCCAGTTTTCTTTCTTTC